>JAVJIF010011039.1:0-80017 GCA_038442645.1 Agave tequilana | reverse complement strand
TTTTTGGCAACCCTAATATGAAATCTAGGTTTATGTCTTGCTAAGGGCAATTGGGCACAGGGAGAGGAGAGTAATATCAACAATTTGCTTTTGTTGTTTGGCTAGTTGACACGTGCGACACTGGCTAACGATATTAGCAACATCTTTCTTCAAACTCGGCCAGTAAAATCGGTGTTCAATAACCTCAATTATCTTGTTCTGACCGAAATGTCCAGCCAAGCCTCCAGCATGTATTTCCTAAGAAAGAAAATCCCTGAGGGACGTGCAGTGAATGCATAGCTTACGGAATTTGAAAAGATAACCGTCTTGTAACAGAAAATCGTCCATTTTACGAACACAGCCGTCCCGTAATGTGACATAAATTTTTCAAAGTCGGGGCATGAGTCATACTCCTCTCTCAACCTCTTAAACCCAATCACTTCTGCACCTCATAGTTACCAAAATCATATCACGCCGGCTGAGCGCATCAACGACCTTATTCTCAACTTCTGCCTTGTGTTTGAGAACAAATGTGTAATCCTGTAGGAACTCCACCCATTTGCTGTATCTCACATTCAGCCTTTTCTGGGAATTGAGGTACTTCAGCGCTTAATGATCCGAATACAGCACGAACTCCTGCGGTAACAGATAATGCCTCTAGTAGTGCAAAGCTTGTACAACCGCATAAAATTTCTTGTCATATGTGGAGTATCGTTGTTAGGCGTTATTTAATTTTTTTGCTGAAATATGCAACGTGATGGTTTTTCTGTCTCAGCACACCACCTATTGCCAGTCCCGATGCGTCACATGTTACTTCAAACGCCTTCAAAAAGTCAGAGAGACGTATTGCATGAGCTTCAGTCATCATCCTCTTAATTTCAGCAAAATTCTTGGTTGCGGCAGGGTCCACTGGAATCTCTCGCTCTTCAAGCAGTCGGTTATAGGTTCCATAATAGCACTAAAGTTCTTTATGAACCGACTTTAGAAAGTGGCTAACCCGTGAAAACTCTAGACTTCCCTAATCGTTCGGGGTTGTGGCCACTCGGTGATTGCTTTCACCTTCTTAGGGTCCACGAAAATCCCCTTCGGATGAAACAACAAATCCTAGAAAGATAACTCTGTCTGTATAGAAAGCACACTTTTTTGGATTTGCATAAAACTTCTCAGCTTGGAGTGTGCAGGGGATTTGCCTCAGATGGCTCACATGTTACTCCTGAGTTCGACTATTGATTAGTATATCATCAAAGCATACCACACTACGAATTTACAGATAAATGACCGAAACAATTGAGTCATCACTCTCATGAAGGTGCTAGGAGCATTGGACAGTCCAAAGGGCATAATCAACCATTCATACAACCCATCTTTAGTTTTAAATGTAGTTTTTCATTCGTCCCCCAGCTGAATTCTAATTTGGTAGTACCTACTCTTAAGATCAATCTTGGAGAAGAATGTGGCACCTGATATCAGATTCAGCATATCATCAAGATAGGAAATGGAGAAACAATACTTGACGGTGATCTTGTTGATTGCACGGTTATCCACACACATGCGTCATGTACCATCCTTCTTTGTGCCAAAAGTGCGGGAACTACGCTTGGGCTCATACTTTCTTTGATGTCCTATTTGAACTCTGAATTGTGATAACCATGTTAGTTTTGCGCTGGTTTGATCTCAGATTCGTTTATCAATCTCTCCAATTTTGGTGCGTGGACAGATTCTCCAAGAATTACCCACTGCATTTGGTGCTTGTATTGAGATTCCTTTTGAGTCCATACTCGAAGATCTCTCCCACTTTAAAACTTAACCCCTCCTCTAAACAGCCTCGCACCGCAGACATGACTCCACCAACGAAGAATGTCTCCCAGGCTCCAGCCGTCGTCCTTACCTTATCGAATGGAAAAGGGAAAGCAGTTGAAGTCGTCATCTCAACCTGTCCAATGTTCACATCGCCGATGCTGAAGATTCCCAATCTTCTTCCACCCCGCTCTAGAGGGCGCTTATGATTGTGCTCGAACCCCGACATACCAGTGAGCAATTTCTCCAGACGCTTTCCAGTCTGCAGAAGCAGCTGGAAGAGCAGTAGATGGAGATGGGACGACTTCGTTAGATGGCTGCCCTCAAAAAAGACGAACATCTCGTGTCTAGACATACTGCGGAAATCACAGTCTCTCTGAACTGCAGAAGATTGAGCTAGGGCTCCCCCGTCGCCGTAATGTGACAGAGAGGCTGCTCAAACCTCTGGCAGCTCGAAGCGCAACATGTCAGAGACTTGCAATGATGACGAACGCTCTTAAAACTCTGAGCATCCTCGCAGCCCGAAGTTCCCTCGCACTGAGGACATTGCAAATCTGGTTCAAAAGCGACTCGACCAAGCGAGCCAACAAACTCCAAAGGGAATAGAGCTTTGCGGGTTAAGGCCCTCCGACTCACCACTGTTGAAGGAAATCATCATGCTCCTATTCTCGAGAAAAATTGTGATGCCCTCCTTTGACTATTACTCGGGAACTTCCGACCCTCTCCATTTCTGCCAGTTCTGAGATAAAATGGCGGTCCATACTCACGACGACCTTTTCCTATGTAGGGTGTTCCTTTCCAGCCTCAAGGTGCCGCCTACCATTGGTTCTACTCACTCCCGAAGAACTCACTTCAGAGTTTCGATGATCTAACTGACGCCTTCTGCAATCAGTTCGCTTCTGGGAGAGAGTTTCAGAGGAACAACAACCATCTCCTCACGGTCAGAATGAAACCAGGGGAGAGCTTGAAGAGTTACGTTAATTATTTTCAGAGCCAGATGACTCTGGTGTACAACTGCAATGAAGACGTAGCCATCGCTGCATTCATCAGTGGATTGCAAATCACCCACTTGTTCTACAAGCATCTGGTGAAAAACGATGTCACCAAGATGAGGGACATTCTCGTTCGGGCACAAAAGTACATGCAGATCGAAGAGGTAACTCAGAGTGCGATCACTCGCCCCCCCAAACAAGGATCCGAGGGTTAGAAGCCGAAGCAGCAGCTCCCCCTGAGGAAAAATCTAAATCACACCTTCGCCTCTGTCCATAGACCACCTCCCCGACACGCGCACGAGTCACACAAAGATGGCGTTATAGAGCCCGACCTAATTCCATTCAGGATTCCCGTCGATCATGTGTTCAATGCCATCAAAGACCAGTTTTGGGTCAGGTGCCCGACTCAACCACTCGTAAAACCCGAAGGGACCCGGATCCAGGGATTACTGCGCCTTTCATGACGGATGGGTCATTCCACCATCGAATGCCGGACCCTCTGATGATACCTCCAGGATTTGATTAATCAGGGATGGGTTCATCCTCAACCCAGGATAACCTTCAGAGACCAAAGTACAGAAGGAACACTCACCACAAGATGGCCAGGCAGGTAGCGCCCTCATTCAGTACAGGGAGGTGAGCCCTGATTCAGTACAGGGAGGTGAATGCCATCTTCAGCAGTACTCCGATAGAGGGCACCACAGCGAAAGAAAGAGCCATCTATGTCAACAAAGCCTGAAGGAGCGGTTACCTGGCAATCCTAACAAGCCCACATTCATCATCGGGCAGGCCCATCTACTTCTCGGAGATCGACGCCTACGCTATGCGCTTCCCACATAACGATGCTTTGGTCGTGACAATGCATATCAGTTGCTGCCGAATGTTAAAAATCTTGGTCAACGGATGAAGCAGTGCCAACATCATGTATGGACACGCCTTTGATCAGAAGGACACTCTCGAGTTGGCTCGGAAGATGATTCTCCTTCAGACCCAGTCACTTCTCTATAGATTTGACGAGAGCGAAGCGCGCTCGCCAGGAACAGTCACGTTCCCTGTCCGAGCAGATCCGTACTACATTGTCACGGAGTTCTACGTCCTTGACGTATAATCTTCTTACAACGCTGTCCTCAGGAGGCCATGGATTCATATGATGAGGGCAGTCCCGTCACCCACCATCAACTTCTGAGTACCCTACACCGATAGGAATGGTTGACATAAAGGGTGACCAGGCGATGTCACGAATCATTGCTGCAGTAGCCTGGAAGAAGTTCAGTTGGGTGACAAAGATCTCCCGAGCAGTCTCCGACAAAGATTCCCCTGTGGATAAGTAGCAAAAGAGAATTACTGACCAATAGCAATTACAGAACATCGAAAGCTAAGACTCTGACTCCCCGGCTGAGTTGGAGGATCCAGACCTCGATTCACCCGTTGAGTCAGGAGACCCTGACAACAAGACCGAGGAACCTGAGTCGTTTCTTGTAGATCCACACCATTCAAAGCAAGTCCTTCGAATTGGCTCAAGACTGCATCATCAGGAGAAGACCTTGTTCAAAAAGTTCTTGTCGAACAATCTGGATGTATTCGCGTAGGCTTCCACCGATATGCCTGAAATCGAACTCAGTATCATTTGCCACAAGCTCTCCGTCAAGGCGAAAGCTAAGCCAGTAAAGCAGAAGCCAAGGAGAATGAGTGAGGAACGGAGTCAGACCATCAAGAAGTTGACCGCCTATTGTAGGCCGGCTTCATCCGAGGACCTACCCCGACTTGCTCTCCAATCCCGTCCTCGTGAAGAAGAATGGCAAGTGGAGAGTCTGCATCGACTTCACTAAGGTCAATAAAGTTTGCCCAAAGGATAGTTCCCCTTCCGGGGATTGACCAGCTGGTAGAGGCAAATAGCGGGCCATGAACTTCCTAGCTTCATGGACGCCAACTCCGAGTACAATCAGATCAAGATGCACCCCTTAGACGAAGACAAGATTGGTTTACTATTGGTCGGAGAATTTATTGCTACAAGGTGATGCCTTTCGGGCTCAAAAACACGAGCACCACCTTCCAGCGCATGGTTGATCAAGTCTTCAAGGATCTGATTGGGAGAACAATGGAAGTGTATGTTAATGACATGTGGTGGAAAGTGTCCTCCGCACAGATCACCTCCAATATTTGGGCGAAGCTTTCGACCTCATGCAGAAGTGCAAGATGAAGCTCAGCCTCGAGAAGTGCACATTCAGGGTCGCTTCTGAGAAGTTTTTAGGGTATCTAGTCACTCAATGGGGAACCGAAGCCGACCCTGAGGAGATATCCGCCATCTTAAACATGAAGTTGTTTACGTGCGTGAAAGAGGTCCAAATGCTGAATGGACATCTCGTTGCTCTGAACCGATTCATTAGCCAATCCACAGACAAATGCAAGCCCTTCTTCCAAGTCTTGAAGAACGGAGCCGATTTTTGTTGGAATGAAGAACGCGAGACAACTTTCCAAGGTCTGAAGAGATATATGGCTTCACCACCACTCTTGTCCAAGCGCATCTCGGGAAAATGTTGTTCCTTTATCTAGCCGTCTCGGAGTCTGAGCGGGGCGCTGATTCATGAGAAGATGTCCAGATGCTAGTCTACTACATCAGCCGTTTCATGAATGGACCATAAACCAAATATCAAAGGATAGAAAAACTGGTGCTCTCCCTCTTCATCATCTCGAGGAAGCTCAAGAACTACTTTCAGACTTTCCCGATCACGTCCTCGAGGAAGCTCAAGCATCGTAGAAAATCCAGAAGTAACAGGATGGATATTAAAATGGGGGCATAGGAGCTGAGGCCTTATGGACTCAGATACAAACTGAGGACAACAATTAAAGGCAGGTCTTAGCAGACTTTATTGCGACTTCACCCCAGGAGCCACGAGCAATGTGATCTACTGAAAGGATGGATTTTGAATGTGGATGGAGCTTCAAATAACTTGGGGGCAGGCATCAAAATTGTCCTCACCACTCCAGAAGGATTCATCATCGAGCAGTCCTTTACCCTCGGCTTCTCGGCCTCCAATAACGAAGTCGAGTATGAGGCAGTCCTAGCCAGACTCCGAATGGTGACCACACTCACTAGCAGTTAACCAAGTCAGCGAGGAATACATCGCAAGGGATGCTCGGATGGCGGAGTACCTACAATTAGCCCTCGCGCTAAAATCTAAAATCTCTTGATGCAACTTCAAATTGGTCCCTAGATCTGAAAACAATCATGCTGACTCACTTGCTAATCTGGGTGCAGCAACAGAGTTCCAATTCAAACATGAGATTCCCTTCGAGCACCTCGTCAACTCGAGCGTCCAACAACTGGTCAGAGAGGTCCTTCGCCTTGATACCTCGCCAGGTTGGAGGGATCCTATCATTGCTAATATGAAGGATGGGTCCCTCCCCGACGACAGAGCGGAGGCATAAAAGTTCTTGTACTTGGCCATAAGGTATACGCTTCTCAGAGACATTTTATAAAAGAAGTCTTACTCTAAGCTTCATGCCGATCCATACCCGAAGGTGTCTCGGACCAGCCGAAACTTGGAGAGTGATGCAGGAAATTCATGATGGCGACTGTGGGAATCATTCGAGCGGCCGCTCCCTCGCTTACAAGGTCATCAATCAAGGATATTACTGGCCCAAGATGTTCGATGACATCAAGAATTAAGTGAAGAAAAGCTCGGAGTGTCAGAGATTCGCCTTAGCTTTAAACAGACTGAGTACCGACTTCTACACCTTGCGAAGTCCTTGGCCCTTCATGCAATGAGGGTTGGACATGGTTGGTCCACTCGCCGAGCTCAGCGTCAGTTGCGGCTCCTGTTAGTAGCTACTGACTACTTCACCAAATGGGTCTGGTCAATAGATTGTCAAGTTTCTTTAGCAGAACATCTGTGTCGCTTCGGATTCTCCCATATCATTATCTTCGACAACGGGATAACATTTTTTCAACAAGTGGAACAAGTGGCCAACTTCTGCTCTAAGTATAAGATCGCCCATCGGTTCTCTCCCTACTATCTTTAAGGCAATGGTTAGGCCGAGATCAACAATCACACCATCTGCATCAACCTGTGCAAAAGCTTGGATAGAGCAAAACGACAAATGGGCCGAGAAACTCTCCGGGGTGCTCTGGGCCTACAAGACCACCAAGCGGGTCCCGACTGGCGAAACGGCATTCTCATTGGCATATGGAACAGAAGCGATCATCTCTGTCGACTTCAGCATGTCGACACTCCACGTGGAAGGGGTTGATTGGGATCAAAATGATGCACAACTTCACCTGATCCTAAATCAGTCAGAAGAAAAGCGACAGCAAGCCTAGATCCGCATCACAATATACCAACAACAGATCTGAGCCGCGCACCACAAGAAGGTGAAGATTCGCGAATTTCAAGCAAAAGACTTGGTCCTGAATCGCGTTATTCAGACCACACAACAGACAGAAAGATCAAGGGAAGCTTGGGCTCAACTGGAGGGGTCCCTAACACCATTATCGCTTGGAGAGGTAAAGGATCATACACCTTGACTGACCAGGACGGGAAGATTCTCAAGAAGCTATGAAACTCTTTTCACTTTGAACGATACTATGTGTAAAACCTTGTAATATCCAATGAAAAGATTATGTAAATTTCTCTTTTTTTGATGTTTCATACCTTCTCCAAGCACAATTACTCTTCGAGGAGTCTCCTGAAAGATGGAGGCTCGTCCGCAATGACTGCTCGGAGCTCAGCCCATGGCTCCCTGAGCCAGTCAACTGCTATAATGGTTCTATTCTAATGGCTACCCTCGGGGAATTTCCTTAAAGATGGAGGTTTGCCCATAATGACCGCTTGGAGCCAGCCCATGGCTACCTGAGCTAGTTAGCAGCTTATAGTGGGTCCTACCCTGACGGCTACCCCTCGGAGAGTCTCCTGAAAGATGGAGGCTCGCCCATCAACTCATGGCTACTCGAGCCTGCTAACAACCATAATGGGTCCTACCCTGACGACTACTTCTCGGGGAGTCTCCTAAAAGATGAAAGCTCGCTCACAATGACCGCTCGAAGCTCAGCCTATGGCTGATCGAGCCAGCCAGTAACCTATAATGGGTCTTACACTGACGGCTACCCTTTGGGGAGTCTCCTGAAAGATGGAGGCTCGCCCATAATGACCGCTCGGAGCTCAACCCATGGCTGCCCTGTAAGCTGCCTAAAATTTACTGAGGATAAAGCTTTAGACGAGGACATCACCCAACGCAAGGGTCACTCTCAACTCAAACGCGATTTCAAGTCATGTCATCATACAGAAAACGCGAGTCGTGTTCAAAGGCTAGATGTGACATTCGCGCTGCTCATCAAACGCGAGCCAGAGTAGCTCTGCGCTTTGCATCAAACGCGAGCCTGTGAGCTTCACGTTCTATCTCTTCGAGAGCATCCTCAAGAGGATCCAAGAGAAGATTTTCGTTTAGCCGGTCAATGGAGAACCAGATTCACTCTCCATCGACACATGAAGAACCCAGTTTTAAACAAAGAGAAGATCTACGCAAACCCTCATCTCTTTTGTAATCGGATTTTGATTCATTATAATCTTATTTGCAATCAATGAGAATGTTTACACAAACCAAAATTTTCCGAGGAACATACCCGAGCTAGTCAACAACCTATAACGGGTCCTACCTTGACGGCTACCCCAATAACACAGCGCCACAGTAGGGATATCTCCCACTCGTTCATAAAATTTGCAGGTACCGTTGTGCGATAGACACTATTCGGAAACCCACGCCTAACCATTTCAAACAAAACAATCACAAGACAAGGAAAGATCCGAACAATACTCTCATTTTAATTCACAAATTTATTGCAAAGTTTGTTGATTACATTCATTCAAATTCAAGCTTGGTTACATTTAACAACAGTAATACAAGTTCCATTACATGTTCGTGCCTTTCTTGCAAAAAAAAGATACGCTTCGGGTCACAAGATCCACGACGACATCCAAGAGATCACTCCTAAACAATCCACCATTCCGGGGAGGGTAATGACACCTAGAACTCCCAGGAAAATGTTAACACTGAAGATCACATCTCGGGCTGCAGACTGAAGCTTACAAGACAATGATGATACCAACGCCAAACCCATAACTCCAAATATGAACTCAGAGCGGTGGCAGGCAAAGCGATGGCATCCAACAGGAGTGCAAACGACCAGACCCTGAGATCAGAACCATCATCAAGCATGCCTCTTGTGCTCCCCTTCCTTCACGCTATAAGGAAAGAGAAGTGCTGAGCCTCAACTCCAGCCTCACCTGATCTGATCACTGGACAGACCGATCAGGAAGAAGTAAGAACCTTGTTTATCCTTCCTGAAAGCCGGGTCGCGTCGCGAAAACTGAGGTTCCTAGACGGGCCCATCACGAAAATCGATGTTCCTCGACAAATGAACTCCTGAGGAACAAGAGCGCAACAACCGTCTCCATCCTCTCTCTCCTTCCACCGGACGAAGAAGAAAGAAGGCATCACCATCCACCACCAAAGCGAAATCTTGAAAGCAAGAAGTTTTAAAGAAGCAACACATATATCCCCTCAAAGTTTTGCCCTATTTATGGATGGGAGCCCAAACGTTCACTGTTCAAAATTTCAATTTCCAAGAAGATGAGAGAGATGATTTTAATCCTCAAATCTTGAGCTCGATCTGAAGCGTACATGTGTCGGGACGGTTTGGATTTGAACCGTCGCACTCGATTCACGGCACCAATCTTGAGCAACCACCTGATCAGAAGCCTACATGTGTCCTCATGGACCAGGTCCGAACCATCACGCTTGATTCGCCGTACCAGCCTCAAGCGCCACACCCCTTCAAAAAGTGACGGTTTTCTGACCAACACAACAACGGATGGGACCTGCCAGCCTATAGTGGCACGCCACAAAAAGACAAAAACTGAAGCGACACATACGACCTGAGTCCAGGCTTAAGGGGTTTGCTTCCCTCCTCTCTCTGAGTCCCCCGGAGCATATAACTCCCAGGGGCAAGTTTTCGACCTTTTGCCAAAGGGGAAAGTAGAGGGGGCATTTGTAGTGGTCAATTTTTGACTCTCGAGATCACAACACGTGTTCATTCAATCCCTGGGCAGATACGTGACACATAGCCCTCTCAGAACCTTTGAAGGAGAGTCCCAGTCTCATTCAAGCTCTGAGCAGTTCAAGCAGTTGGAAGATTTGAGATAGGGTCGGTTGCAAGTACCCCTATCTCCATGCCAAATTTACATTTGAACTTAATGGTTATAACTCCAGAGTGGATTGATCATATCTACAACTAGACAAAGACCCCTAGATAAAGACAAACATGCGTCTTGCCAATTCAAATCAGGATGTTCAGCTCCAACCGCCTCCAAGATAAGCAGTTGAGACAGGACATATATTCAAATACAACCGGACTCTGAAATCTTATCTAAAAAACACCCACATGTATAAATAGTAGACCTCTTCCAACGAGGAGGACGATCAACAAAACCCAGAAATCCTAGCGCATGAGATAGAGCGATCACCATTGTAATTTTCCATGAATTATATTGGAATCCCTCTCTCCCCTCCGTGGTTTTTCCCTTTAGGGTTTCCACATAAATCTTTGTGTTTGTGCTCGTCTGATCTCTGATTCCTTTATCAATCTCCCCAATTTTGCTGTGCGGACAGATTCCCCAGGAATCACCCACTGCAACTATGCTGTCCAATGTCAGATTGGATATAATCTTTGAAGATTCTGCATGGATGGGGATCCAGAACAGGGCAGGCCCTTGAAAGAATATGAAACTTCAAAGAAAATCATATGGAGGTAAATTTCTTAAGTTTTCCTGTCATTGTTTATCCATGAAAACAGCATGAAGGGGACATTAATTTTATCTTGAACTGTTACATTTGGATTAATTGAAGTGTTTTTGAGAATAATTGAAGATTTAAAAATAGTGGATTTTGTTTTCAGGATCAAGTCAATTGCTCTTTTCCGTAAGGACTAAGGGTGCTAAATGCACTAATATTTGAGATATAAGAAAGAGTTTTTTTTAATCAAATAGAGTAGTTTATAAAATATTCTTAAAATATAGAAAAGAATAATATCTTTTACCTCCTTTGGAAACGCATGCTACTGTCAGTAAAATAGACAATTCCAGTGTCTTGAGCGATATCCAAACTGTTGGTAAAGTGCACAGGGAGCCCTTCTGCATGAGAAACGATTGTAGCAGCTAATTTCTCACCTGGGTGGACTATCAGTAGCCCAAAGTATGCATCAGCGACGTAAAGATCTTTGGACATCTTGTTAAACTGTAATCCTAGTGGCCGACCACACAAATGCTCTGTGTTGAAATACTGTTCTCTTTTGCATTCCTTCAACCTGTATAAATTCAAAGGAGGCAGATAATGATTTATGTTTGCTTGTATGCATAATGTGTTTTTTAATTAAAGTTGAAAAATTCTAGTTCACATAGAGCAGTAATCTTTCTCTCTCGCAAGTGTTGGTTGTCCTTTCAGTAACACCAGCAATAAGCAATGAATGTTCATAGGTAACTAGGTGACTCCATAAGTTTTCTCATCGAGTGAAGATGCTTAAATGTCATTATGGTCATCTGAATCTATACTTTCATATTATGTATAGAGATAACAATTTGATGCAAAGAATTATTTTTTTTCCAATATTAGTTACTACGAGTTCTCTCTCTCATTATGGAGTTGAAGTTTTGAATATGATCATCTAAAGCCACTTATTAATTCCAGTATTAACTTGTTATTCATTATTAGCACAAGGGTTCTCTTCCAAATTTTGAACTGGACAGAGAAACTTGCTTGTAAAGAAATTGCTATGAGGGTGTAACACATTCAAGTATCTGACTTTGCAAGCTGACTAATAGACATAGGCTTTAAATAGAGGTCCAAAAGCAGCACATGAAACTATTAATAAGATTCCCCTTTGCCCATAGTTGTTCAACAACTCGGAACATATATATATATATATGAGAAAAATGTATATCAGCCCGCGGGCTGAGAGTACTCTCTCAGCCTGCGGTGACGTGGCTCGATTTGTCACCTCACTGACTTGCGGCCCGCTTTTAGGGAGAAGTTAAATTACCAAATACCCCTATGATAACTTTTCCTTATTGTTTATTATTATTTTTCCCCCTTTTATTTTGCCGCTCTTTATAGGATATAAATTACTTTTCGCCTTATTTCTTTACCTCTTTTTTGTAAGATCTAGTTTCTCCTTTTGAGCGTGGGATAAATTTTTTTTGAAAATATAAAATCTTTTCAGATCAATCTTTTCAGCCTGCGATAAAATTCTACTTTATAGTTTATTTTTTTTATATATAATGTAGTCAGAGTCTTTGGTCGCATTGTACATTTAAACTGCGACCTTAGTCAAAGTCTTTGGTCGCAGTGTACATGGTGAAATGCGACCAAGGTCGCAGTGTTATTGATAAAGATGGCCAGCAACTGCAATCTAGGGTTGCATTACATGGACTGCGACTTTGGTCGCAGTACGTTAAGTAATAATTTTTGAATATAATGTAGTCAGAGTCTTTGGTCGCATTGTACATTTAAACTGCGACCTTAGCCAAAGTCTTTTGTCGCAGTGTACATGGTTAAATGCGACCAAGGTCGCAGTGTTGTTATTGATAAAGATGGCCAGCAACTGCAATCTAGGGTTGCATTACGTGGACTGCGACTTTGGTTGCATTACGTTGTCTGTTGTCTGATGCGACTTGGAGTCAGTCCGTGAGACGCGACCTGTCATAAAGATTTATGAGATCTTTTAACGTCAAGTCTATGTTGACGAACCCCGCACCATTCGTTGTTTCCCGAAGCGGTTGTGTACGCGTCGGTTCTTCATTGGGTTTAGGCGTTAATGTCTTTTAATGCCAAACCGGCGCTGGCGGTGGAGACCATTAATGCCGACGATTCTGATTAATGAACCATTAATTATGGTTATTATGGGCTGCCTATAAATAGGGCTCACCCTCTCCCTTTAACAGTCCATAATTAGACTGTTTTCTTTCGAGAGCAATTGCTCTGAGAATTTCCGTCTTCTTCAGAGTCTCTAACAGGGGCCTGCCTCCATGGATGAAGATGACCCTATTGACGAACTTGATCGATGTTCGTCCACAAGGGAAGAAGTCATAGAGCTCATCGTCCACAAGGGAAGAAGTCATGGTCCTCGTCGTTCACAAGGGAAGAAGTCATGATCCCTGACGAGGACTTAATCCTCACCGAGATCTGCTCTGACTTGATGCACCAGTCAAGCTTGCTGGTAACGGATGGTCAGAGTGGGTATGGCGGCGGGGGATGTGGTGGATATAGTGGTGGGTAGCATACCTTGTGAGGTCTCACTCTCCCTCTCTTACCCCAGAAGTCACATCGAGGAAACTCCATGCTCACTGGATAACCTTCTGGTGAAGAGATGTTCATAAACGAAAGATTCTGCTGCCACCAGACCTCCAGGAGAAGATTGCTCTTAGTAGTCAACAAGGGCTCTTCTTGGCTCTTTTGATGTTTAGTCTTCTTGGCTACTTTGATGTTTAGTCTTCTTTGTAACACTCAATCTTATTGATTCTGCTGCCACCAGACCTCAAGAAGAAGATTGCTCTTAGTCAACAAGGGATTTTTTGATGTTTAGTTTTTGATGTTTAGTCTTCTTTTGTACTGCTGTATTTGTAACACTCAATCTTATTGTATAAGAGATCGTTTTGTATCATTTGCACATGCCTGGAGATAAATGCCTGGACATAAATAAAAAGCATATTTGTTTTTTTTAATAAACTACGAACTTTTTCGCAGCCATGCATTGCAAACAAAACAACTATGACCATAGATGACACTGCGACCAAGTCGCATAAGATACATTGCAAACAATAACTACTGCGACCAGGGTCGACGCTGTGAGCAAAGTCTGCGACTAAGCAACTGCTGCGGTGACGTGTCACCTCGTCGCAGTGTTGTTATTGATTAGACTAAAGACCAGCAATAGCGACCAAGATTGCAGATTTTTTTTAAGACTGCGGCCATCAACTGCGACCAATGTCGCAGTGTTGTTGATTATTTATAAAGACCACCAACTGCGACCAAGGTGTGATGTTGTTGATTAAGAGTAAAGACCAGCACTGCGACCAAGGTCGCTGTGTATTTTATTAAGACTAAACACCAACAACTGCGATCAAGGTCGCAGTTTATTTTATTAAGACTACGGTCGTTTATTTTATTTAGACTACGGTCAGAAACTGCGACCAAGGTAGCAGTGTTGTTGATTAAGACTAAAGTCCAGCAACTGCGACCAAGGTCGCAGTGTATTTATTAAGTCTGCGTCCAGCAACTGCAACCAATGTCACAACCTTTCATTTTAAAAATTTATAAGGGTGAAGAAATATAATTATTAACTGCGACCAAGGTCGCAGTATATTCGTTTAGCGTAAAATATTTAAAATGAAGGTTTGTAACAATTGTACAGCATTTTCAACCAAGACATAGTAGTAAAAAATGTAATTCACACAATTAACTTTAGAAAACAGATTTATATATATTTTAAAAAAAACAAAATACAATTTTTTAAACTTCTAATCCTCGTCATCACCATCGTAATGAGAATATTTTTTTAAACTTCTAATCCTCGTCATCACCATCGTAATGAGAAAGAAGTTTGCGACTTTGGTCGCAGTACTGAAGGAGGTCGCATTGCTATACGATAGCATGTTTCCTCCGGTATTCTTTATTCTGTATTAAGTATGCGACCATAGAATATTTTTTTACTTTTCAATGCTAGAAGTCGCTGTCGTCATATAAAAGGTATTTTGTCAATTTGTTTCACGATTGTTTAGGCGGGGTTTTTGATTTTTTTGGCGCCCACACTCTGCGACCGATGTGTGGCATATATTCAGCCACGTCCCGCAGGCTGAGAAACTCTCTCAGCCTGCAGGCTGAGGTACAGTAAGCCCTATATATATATATATATATATATTATATATATATATATATATATATATATATATATAGAAAAATGTATATCAGCCTGCGGGCTGAGAGAACTCTCTCAGCCTGCGGTGACGTGGCTCAATTTGTCACCTCACTGACTTGCGACCCGCTTATAGGAAGAAGTTAAATTACCAAATACCCCTTATGAAAAGCTACTCTTTCAGTAACTTTCGTTATTGTTTATTATTATTTCCCACAAGACAATTTTTGACTGCTTGTTGTCAGATTTAGAAAAATAAAAAAATTTAGACCAATGATTATTTAAAAATTATAAGAGAATAAAAAATAAATAATTTTAAAACACTGCCACCAAGGTCGCAGTCATCTACGATACAAATGTAAAAAAATTGCGACCCGAGAAGACACAGCGACCAAGGTCGCAGTCATCTACAATACAAATATAAAAACTGCGACCCGGTTCGACACTGCGACCAAGGTCTGGTCGCAATCATCTACAGTGTACACTGTAAACATAACAAACTGCGACTAGGGAATTAAAAAACAGATGACGTTAAATACGCTGCGACCATGGTCGTATGACACTACAACGAATATTGAAACAACTGCGACCCGGGACGACACAGCGACCAAGGTCGCAGTCATGTACAATACAAATGTAAAAAAACTGCGACCGGTTCGACACTGCGACCAGGTCTGTAAATTTATAATTTTTAAAAACAATTTTTTTAAACAAAATGATCAGGTGAAATTTAGATCTGTAAATTTTTTGAAAGGACACGTTTTTACATAAGGTAAAAAGTTGTGAGTGAGGGTATTTTCAGAAAATACAATGTTGACATGAGTGACATTAAATTAGGCGGGATTTTTGAAGTTTTTGTCCGCCAAAATTTATGACAGATTTGTGGCTCTGATGTTGCCACGTCCCGCTGGCTGAGAAACTCTCTCAGCCTGCAGGCTGAGGTACAGTAACCCCATATATATTATATATATATATTATATATTATATTATAATATATATATATATATATTATATATATATATATATGCTTAGTAGGCACAAAATCTTTTTGTTATAGCTGCAGGCATCAGCTGAAACTGTATCAGTAAACATTGACTACAAACAAAAAAATATCATCAGCCAACAAAATGATAGATCAGTAACCGAATTGGTCTCCAAGAAGTTGGGTAATTGGAAACCTTGATTAGTAAATTGCCTAGTATTTGAATGAACTGGTTGACGAATAAAGATTTGAATCCATGAATGAACTTCAATATATTTTTGCATAGTTAATTTAATAGCGTCTTCTCTATGCTGCATAGACTTGAACAACAATACCTGCTAGGTTCACTGCAGAAGGAACTTGAAGAAGTTTCATAACATGGTTTAAATTATGAATGATAACTTTGTTGCTTCCATGTTCAAGAAATGAAACTAACATGTTATGTTTGGATATTCTAGATACCAATCAGTATCACACGAGAGAAGTGAACTTGGACGATTCACACGCAAGAGCGAAAATCCAAGCAAGGGAACTTACAGGTGCTGAGGAGTGATGACAGCATACTCGAGCCAACCAAGTTCTTCTCCTTGCCATTTCAGTATCCGGCCATCTGACACACCGGTGTAAGCCCCTCGCCTTCCGGGTCAAAGGCGAGGCTTTCTGGCCCAGTTGCACCAGCAGGTATCTGAATCACATTCGTTCTTGATGAGGACGACTTGTGAGCATTCCAGAGATCAATGGAGAGGAAGATGGAGCAGGCTGCTAACCCTATAGCAAGCCAAAGGTGTATGTTCTTCATGTTGCAGTAGCTTTGCTGTGCTTCTCTTCTTCTGGGGACTGCACTCGATCTATAGTTTTTATCCAACTGAAAGATGGTCCAAAATTTGCATTGTAAGGCTGTGAAGGAAAGCATGAGGTGATGTTTTCAGGACTTTGGACACTAGTGGTTGTAACAAACACGAACACTAGATTCCAAAGGGATGTGCTGTGTTCAGTATTTGTCAGATTTTGTTGTCACTGATTTCATTTTTTTATGAGGTTGAAATGATGTAAAGGGATAACCCCTTCTTTATTCACTGAGAGGAATACTGATATTGACTGAAATCATCAGAATTGCCTAGTCAAGATGAATTTTTTTTTTTTAAGTTTTGCCTGTCTTTCTTTTTTACTGTTTTTCACTTTGGTGGAGATTGCAAGTCACAGATCAAAAATCAAATATAATTTGAGCTTGAAAATATTTGTGTTGGAATACTTTGGAGTGTTTAAAATGAGAAGACTGAAGAGATACTAGTCCTGCATAGACTAGAGGCGGAATCAAGAGGGTTGGGTTTTTAGGTTTTGGTTTGAATCCCTTCGAGTAGACATTTGTGATGAGTGTGAGTAACCTTGAAGTTACTTTTTAGTTTTTTAAAAAAAATAATAAAATTAAAATCAAAAATCAAAAAAAAAAGGAAAAATAATTGAGGGTTGGGCCCTGAAGTTCTAGAAATGCTCAAGTCTCACCCACTCTCGGGAACAAAATGCAGTTAACTGTCATGACTCACCTCACCTCAATAATAATGGACTGGCTGATCTCTAAGGTCAGCATGAATACAGGTACAACTACCGGATATGATATGATAAAGATACAGAATATTAATACACAAAATAATGACTTATACAGATACAATGTGGATACGTAGTCACACGGCAACAAAGTAATATCATCAGTATATTAATATATATATATGTGTGTGTGTGTGTGTAATTGCAATATTTTGTAATTTAATCATAGAGTAAAAACTGTCAGAGGAATCCTGCAATAAGTTGAGAGGGAAAAATTTATATAAAACTAGTGAGTTGTCGGGTTAAAATTATTTCATTAACTTATTTCACTCGTATCATGTTCATAAGATGAAAAATTGATTTGCAAAGCATCCGCTCCACATCTTATCATTCTTTTAAATCTGATACTTGTTGAATTCATATATAAGTATGCAATGAGAATTCAATACGTATCGCTATCAGACAAGTATCTGATCTGGCTACATGATTTATTTCAAATAGTTGGCGCATCATAGGCTATCTCGCCTCCCAAAATTATGCTCCGTGTTTACCCTAGCCCCTTGCTATTGACGGTCTCCATGTATGTCAATCGGATACATTTGTGCCGGTATCAACATCCTTGTGGTGAGGACAACTTCGGCAAATATTTGACTGTGATGCTAGCACCGTTATTTTTAAAGGATCTAATGTTTTGCCCTGAATTATCAAGTTTGTTCAAAAATAATTTTATAAATAACATGAGTAAATAATTATTGATTCTTGAGAATTTATATTGTTTGAATTATTGATTGATTGTTCTTTTGAAAAATAATCAAAAACAATAATTGATATTGAAAATTCCAGGCAAAAAAAAGCCAGACTATTGATTCTAAACATTATGATGATTTTATTTAGAACAATTGATTATTAATGTAGTATTATACTGTAGTAGAGTTGAATATTTTGGTGATGATGAATCAGTTATACTCTTGATGTTAAATGTATATGGACTCTTTATTTTGTCACTGAGATATTAATGTTTCTATTAGTTTATGTATAGTTATTTATCATTTTGATTTAGATCTAGATCTGGTGAATTTTGGGACTGTAAAATTATTTAATCTTAAGGTTTGATTAGTTCATGAACATAGTTAAATGTGAGAATTTTTTGTGAGTTATTTATCAGACTTGATTTTTCTTTATTTAGTAATTATTTAGACAAGAATTTAATGGATATTGAGAATTGATTAAATAAGATGTTGCTTCATTAATAGATTAGATCTTTTTGATACTTGGATCTGTCAGTGGACTATATTGGAGTGGGTTTGACTTGGGGTTGGAGAATAGATGTAGATTGGATTAACCTGAACTAGTGAATTGTATACACACACACACATTGGATTTGTTGCTCTGGCTTGGATATGTGGTTAGCTTTGATTGAAGTGGGGGCTAACTAATCGAACTTGATAATGAGGATTTGATTAGATGCAGTTGAATATTTTATTTTAATATGTTGAGATTTGGATATACTGATGAACATAAATAATTAGAGTAGACTGATAGAAATATGAGAACTGTTTTATTAGTCAATTGAGCTTGTGATTTGATAATGAATTTAATACTTGATGACTGTAGAGATTGTATTGAGATTAAAAGTTTAGCGGCTGGTTATTATTATATTCAGTATAAATGGATGAGATCTTGAATAGTTCTAGATGAACAGCATGCTGGCAAATCAATACATGCCTTATTAATAGTATAATTCATGTTACCGAAATCATTGGAAAAAATATTGTCAAACGGTAACACCATCGTCATGTTTATATTGTTATATTGGTATCATATTTACACTGTTGACCCTATTATCGGTTCCTGTCTTCATATTATCCCCGTAATCTAGGTAACATGGATATTGATTAATCTTAGTAATCTAAATAAAATAAAAAGACAATGACATTAAACAACTTACACCGAGATTAGAAAAATTGATGGGGACAGCGTTTGTATTTTGGGTGGACCTAGGATACAAATTCCGCAGTCAAAAGAGGGTTCCACTGTAGGATTTTCGTGGGGTGACTGACACTTTTTCCTGTTTATCTTGTTATAAATGTTACATGACTATCTAGCGGTAGGGCCTGGTTCAGCGCCAGGAGTCTGGGTCGTAGTTTTGGTATGTACAGAATCTACTTAAAATACAGACAATGTCTCCACTAATCAGTTTCAATAACATAAGACCCAATTGACATGTGTAGTAGGCATAGTAAGGAATATGTTTAGTACATATGGCAATTTGTGTTCACTAACAAAATTAATAAAAAAATAGGCTTTCCATATTGCACCGTAGATTGATACGTGTCAACTTGTTGTATATACATGCTATGATAGACACCT
Source organism: Agave tequilana (assembly GCA_038442645.1). Lineage (NCBI taxonomy): Eukaryota > Viridiplantae > Streptophyta > Magnoliopsida > Asparagales > Asparagaceae > Agave > Agave tequilana. Next base: position 60,390 of record JAVJIF010011039.1, on the reverse strand, counting down.
GACTATACATATGATTATATTGCCATCCGTTTTCATTACTGTTTATTTATGTATTGAATTGTTATTGTATTCATAATATACTGACTGTTATTATATTACATATATTAATGTTCCCTTATTTTACACTCTTACTGGGAGTTTTCTGACTCTCCTGAATTTGCATATCCAGGTCTAGGATTATCTCATTTTACTGATCAGGTATTTGGGGAGGATCACACTTATTGGGAGGTACTTAAGAAACAATGGTGAGAGTCAGAGTTTACTTCACTTGATCATCTGATCTTGGTGTAATTCGTTACTTTGTTCTTTATTCCTTATTACATTTATTTGATTCTCTATAGATTGGCCTCAATATTGTTCTATTTGATTTTTTTATAGAATAATGATTTATTGTGTGAGAAATTATATGTCACATTGTAGTGATTTTATTGCTTTCACAGTTGATTTATATAGTTTGTTCATGTTACATTACGCTTAGCATGTATACATGGAGTATTCCCCTCACAATATGCGTCACTGACTCTCGTCATGTCTCCACTCTACTGTATTTTGGAAGCGGAGCGTGACATTATATCTTTAGAATATTTTAATAGTTATTGATTGATCTCAGTGATTTGTGACTCTATGACTCCAGTATTCTACAACAGTTATCAGTTGTCATTTATCAGTTATTAGTGACACCAGCAACAATTAGAGATCTACAGTCACTACTATATTTTAATAATGATTCACATAATTGACATATTATAAAAGACACTACAACCTGGGAAAAAGGGGTAATTGTCAGATAATACATGTCATGTATTTTGGAAGGACTTAAGAAGGTTAATCGAAGTTGGGTTCTACCATTGGGAACCAAAGTAGTACTGACTACCTAGTTGTCAGTTATTCAGTTATCAGTTGTCAGGAATTTGCGGCTTGTCCTGGTTCAGCGCTAGGAATGTTACCGTGACACCTGGCATATACGATCTCATTCTAAAACTCATACACTTCATTACCAGAAAGTTACAACAAACGATAACATTATTTGATATGTGAAAAAACAGTTATAGTATGGGAAACAAGTAAGTACTATATTAGTAAGTTAATAATAATCGAAAAGATTAGAGATATGTGCTAGGTACACCTCTTAAAGTATCAGACTATTAGTTATTTTCTTTACAGTGATGAGTTATCTTCTATTTATAGTTTTATTCATGATATTATTTATCCACTATTTTCATAATAGTATAGTGGTATGCATACATGTAATATGTATGCGTACTTTTCCTCATTTTACACACTCATTAGGAGTTTTCTGACTCTCCTGGATTACACATTCTGATCTGGGTACTTTATTTTGTTGATCAGGTGTCTAAAGAGATTACACACATTGCGAGGAACCCAAAGCTTTCCTTAGTCATCCTATCTTTGGTATTGACTATGCCTTCCTATTTATTCTTATTTAGTTTATTTGATTCCCTATATATATTGGACTTAGCCTTTATTCAATTTCTTTATTCATATGTTATCTTGTGTAAAAAATCTATATGTTATATTGCAGTACCATAGGTTATTTATATAGCTTGTTTAGGTTGCAAAAGGCTTCACACTTATATGTGGGGTATTCTCCTCATGTATATGCGTCACCGACGAGGTGATGTACAACGTGATGGATGAACCAGGGCATGACAACGATTGGGAAGAGATGAATCTGAAAGTGCCAAGCATGATTCAATATGTCACACATACAAGGTGATATACAACGTGATGGATGAAGAAACGTCTATGAGATTGTGGTCAAGGTTAGATACGTTGTATATGATGAAAAGCCTCTCCAACAAGCTGTATCTCAAGAAACAATTATATGGGCTACGCATGAAGGAAGGGACAATAGTGTTGGAGTGTCTAAACTTCTTCGAGTATCTAAACTTCTTCAATAAGGTTATCAGCTAGTTTCTAGCTGTTGATATCAAGATCGACGAAGAGGACAAGCATTGATACTTCTCAGTTCGCTTCCACAGTCATACGATCATATTGTCATCACCATGCTCTACGGCAAGAAAACTCTCATTTTGAAGGAGGTCACGTCAACTCTCTTATCAAACGAGATTAGGAAAAGACCAAATCAAGAAGAGCAGGAAGGATTGGGTTGGTGGTCATGGGAAGAAAAGAAAGGGAGAAGGAAAAGAAAGGTCTGGGCTCCTCAAAGGCGTGTCATTTTTATCACGGGGAAGGTCACTACTGGAAAAAAGGTATTTTGCTATGAAAATATTGCGTCTAATTATCGCAAATTTGACGCAGAAAGAAAAATCAGCCAATAACAAAGAAAAATTATGAAAAAACATTTACGTCGAATTTTTGACGCAAAGTGTAACAGGTTGCGTCGAATTTTCGACGCAAAATGAAAATTGCTTCTAATTATTTTAAGATAAGTTTCAGCAAATATTGTGTTGAAAATTCGCGCAATATTTTACAAATTGCGTCAAAAATTGATGCAATATGATAAATTTTGTCGAAAATTTGACGCAATTTGTTTACGTCAACCTGTCTATGTTTTAGGGCAAATTCAGCCCTCCTCTCCACTCTATCTCCTCTCCACTCTCAAAACGTCACTGATTTTTCCTTCACCTGCATCTAATGGTGTCTCCCTTGGCGTCCCTTGGCGTCCGCTCCTCCCCCGGCAAGCCCCACCTCCCCTCCTCCTCTCTCCCCGCCTCCCCCTCATCCTCACTCCCTTTCCCTGGCCTCAACTCTCCTTCTCCCCTCTGGCCTCCCCTCCTACCTTACACCTCCCCCTTCTGGCCCCCCTCACCGTGTCCCATCCTCTCCATCCCCCCGGCCCACCCTCTCCTCCCCCAGGCCTCCCCTCCCTTTTGCTCCCTCCACCTGGCCTCCCCCTCCCCGTAGCCCACCCCCTCCCACCCCAGGCCACCCCTCCCACCCCCAGCCTCCCACCCCTCCCTCCCACCCCCTCGCTGTGGCCCACCCCCTCCTCCCCCAGTCACCCCTCCCCCCGACCTCCCTTCCTCCTCGCTCCCTTCCCCCGACCTCCCCCTCCCCCTCTTCCCTGACCCGCTCCCTTCCACCATCGGCCTCCCCCTTCACCGAGGCCACTCCCTCCTCTGGCCTCTCCCTCCCCCAGCCTCTTTCCTCCCCCGGCCTCTTTCCTCTCGGATTGGGTAATTTTTCTCTTCTTATTATTTTTTAACAATTGTTTATATGATACTATTGACACGCGAACACAATCATGTTGACGAAGCACAGACATGAACACGGATACTGGATACATACATGAACACAGATATAGACACAAACATGTTTATGAAGCATAAACATGGACATGAGACACGAACACGGGACATGGACATAGACACGTACGGACACAGACACGAGATACAGAGACACGGGACACAACGGGACATGACACGGACACGGACATGGGATACGCGAACACAATCATGTTTATGAAGTACGGACACGACAATACGAAAGCATGTAGAGTACTTGTTGGAGCCGCGTAATGTCAGGTTAGGGTTGTCCACCAACGGGTTCAATCCATTTGGAAACATGAATATCAATTATAGTACATGGCCCGTCATTTTAATGGTTTACAACCTACCTCTGGGATTGTGCATGCAGTGGTCTTATAAGATGATGTCACTGCTTATTAAGGGTACAGGTCCAAAACACAATATCGATGTCTTCTTGCAACCATTGATAGAGGAGTTGAATATATTATGGGGTCCAAGGATTTCAACTTGGGATGCATCCATGAAACAATACTTTCGAATGCACGCAAACCTTATGTGGACGAACAATGATTCCCTGCTTACTCTATCATGTCTGATTGGAGCACGTCCGGTTATCTTGCTTGTCCTAGTTGTGCAAAGAACACTATATCTAAATGGCTGTACAAATCAAAAAAAAATATGTTATATAGAGCATGAACATTTCAGGGAGGATCCTCCGCCACTCTCACCCAGGGCAGGATGTCTTGTCAAGTATAGGTAATATAGATGTCATATTTAGGTTGAATTATAAGAACCCGACAGATACACAGTGGAGGAAGAGAAGTATTTTTTGAATTCCTATATTGGAAAGTGAAAATCACCTAGAGGGGGGGGGGGGGTGAATAGGTGATAATGCTAATCAATGCACAATTTAAAAACTATGATGCAACAAGATGAATGACAACAAGTGAGTATAGAAATGACAATCAAAAGCAAGTAACAATAGCAATGAAAGTGGAGCAAGTGCAAGGAAAAGTAAACCAAACGCAAACACCAAGAATTGTTATCGAGGTTCGAGCACCCAGCTCTACTTCCCCGCCTTCCCCAGAAGGATTGCTAACTACTTTCACTATCACAAAGATACCACAATTACAACGGAGTACCCAACTCCACAATCTCAAGTACAAGCAATCTCTGAGTAGTCAAAAGACCACAAACTTTCTCTTTCAAAATTCTCTTCCCTTACAAGGTCCTTAGAGAACAATGAGTATGATTTGAAGCTCTTGTGTGCAAAGAGAAAAGAAAAGAAAATCAGAGAATTCTTGAAAACACTTCAGAAATTGAATGAGAATTTCAGCTCAAAACCAAGAAAGCAAGCTCTTTTGAATGCCTTAAACTTTGAAAATTTTCTTGTAATAATTGGTGTAAATGAACCTCTCCCCAATCACCCCTATTTATAGGAGAGGGCTAGGGTTTAGGGATAAACCTCACTTACTAATAATTAGGAAGTATTAAGACAAAAGAATCTCTCTTAAACATAATTAAAATAGAAAAGACAAAATTAAAACAGATTTGAAAACTAGCCGTTTACTGTTCAACGGCTAACCCAGTCGACCGCCCGGTCGACCGCCTTTTCAAAAAATAAAGCCGTTACAGGCTGACGGTCGACCGCCCGGTCGACCTAAAAATCCAGAGAGCAAAACTGTTACTGTCAGGCAACTAGCGGTCGACCGTCCGGTCGACCGAAAAACATGCACACGGATACGTGCATCTGCCAGAACCTCGGTCGACTTGGGCGGTCGACCGGCAAAACCTGACATGGGCACGGTCGACTTGGGCGGTCGACCGGCTCAGGTAAAAAATCCAAATTTAAACAAAATTTTGAGGAGATAAATATTTTTATCAAAATATTTTAAATAGGGATAAGTATAAAACATCAATATGGATTTGTAGGCAGAGGATTTTGTATTAAAATATTTTTGTATATTTTATAGGAAATAAACTTAGGAATAAGATGTGCGCAAAAACGTGTGTGATGGAGCTTCAAACCTATTCACTGTTCTTTAACAAAACTATAAAACTAAAAACAAATCTATTGAAGACTTCTAAAGCAATATTCAAGTCTTGAGCCATGCTATGCCTTGCTAGAGCCTTCTTCTTCTATGTTCCTTCCTTGATGTGCAATATGCCTTCTCTGCTTCATGAACCTAGAAGTTGTTACAATAGCTAAGCAATGGCCTCCAAATGTGGTACTAACCTGAAACTAATCTTGAACAAACTTATTAGTACCAAATAGCTCTTATTTGGTTTGTCATCATCAAAACTCAATAAATGGAGAGTGTAACCTTTGGGCCAACAATCTCCCCCTTTTTGATGATGACAAAACAATTAGGCTATAAACAAGAATATAGGGGAGGAGAAAGCTCCCCCTCAAATTATGTTATTATAAAAACAATAAAAGCAATATAAGGTGCAAGCAAAAACCATAGGATTAAAAACCATGAAATGAAATACTTGCAAAAACATGAATTCATAGAAACTCATTAAAAACCAACTAAAAACCAACAACATGTTATGAACTCATATGGAACCAAAACCATATGAATGCATAAAACCATCATAAAAACTCATTCTCCCCTTTTTGTCATACATCAAAAAGGATTATGAAAACATTTTTATTCAATAACACACACATTAAGTTCACCACAAATGAAGGAAAATCTAGAAAAATCAAGTGGTTTTGTAAAAATATCGGCAAGTTGTAAATCCGTAGAAACATAATCAATATCTATATCTCCTTTCTCAAAATGATCTCTAAGAAAGTGATACCTAATCTCAATGTGCTTGGTCTTACTATATTGATTTGCATTCTTAGTCATGTGTATAGTACTAGTATTATCACAAAATATTTTTATATGATCAAAATGAAAATCATAATCAAGGAGAGTATATTTCATCCAAAGGACTTGTGCACAACAAGCCCCCGCGGCAACATACTCCGCCTCGGCGGTTGATAGAACTACGGAATTTTGCTTCCTAGAGGACCATGAAACAAGACAATTACCAAGAAATTGACATGTCCCACTAGTACTCTTTCTATCTACTCTACAACCCGCATAGTCGGCATCCGAATAACTCGTCATTGAGAAATCTCCGGTTTTCGGATACCATAGACCCATCCCAATTGTGCCCTTAATATAACGAATAATGCGTTTTACCGCAATAAGATGAGACTCTTTAGGACACGATTGAAATCTAGCACAAAGACACACACACTAAACATGATATCCGGCCTACTTGCCGTTAAATATAAAAGACTTCCTATCATGCTTCTATATAATTTAATATCAACATTTTTACCTTGGTTATCTTTATCAAGCTTGGTTGTAGTTGCCATGGGAGTGTTGCAAGCCTTTGAGCCTTCAAGTCCAAACTTCTTTACGAGCTCCTTTGCATACTTGGCTTGATTTATGAACATCCCATTTTGCAATTGCTTGATTTGGAGTCCAAGGAAGAAATGAGCTCACCCATTGAAGACATTTCAAATTCAAGTTGCATGACCTTATCAAAATCCTTGCATAAAAGCTCATTAGTAGAACCAAAAATTATATCATCTACATAAATTTGCACAATTAAAATATCATTATCAACATGCTTAGTGAAGAGAGTTGTGTCTACTTTGCCTTTAACAAAATCATTTGAAATGAGAAAACTAGAAATCCTTTCATACCAAGCTCTTGGAGCTTGTTTCAATCCATACAAAGCTTTATCAAGTTTAAAAATAAAATCGGGATGAACATGATCAACAAAACCGGGAGGTTGAGAAACATAAACTTCTTCATTAATAAAACCATTCAAAAATGCACTTTTCACATCCATTTGAAAAAGTTAAAAATTTTTGAAAGATGTAAAAGCTAGTGTCATCCGTATGGCTTCAAGCCGTGCTACGGGTGCAAAAGTCTCCTTAAAGTCAATTCCCTCAACTTGAGTGTAATCTTGGGCCACTAACCTAGCTTTATTCCTAATTACATTTCCGGACTCATCCATCTTGTTTCTAAAGATCCACTTAGTACCAATTATTGGTCTATCGTGGGGCCTAGGAACAAGGTGCCAAACTTGGTTGCGCTCAAATTGATTGAGTTCCTCTTGCATGGCAAGCAACCAATATGAGTCCGTCTCGGCTTCGAGAATGCATTTGGGTTCAAAATGAGAAATGAAAGCAAAGTTACCACATAGGTCATGGAGTTTGGAGCGCGTTGTGACTCCCTTAGATGCATCACCCAAGATGAGCTCCTTAGGATGATTTGTAGCGTATCTCCAAGCTTTAGGAAGCGGTTGAGAGCTTTCCTCTTTATCCTCTTGAACATCACCAATAGGTTCTTGCTTTTCTTCTTGAGCGGGTGAGTCCTTCAAGGATAGTCTCTCCATGTCTTCACCTAATGGGTCAATCTCTACAACATTCTCAACAACCACATTAGATTCCTCAAATATAACATGCATGGATTCTTCAATGGTAAGTGAAGATCTATTAAATACTCTATATGCTTTGCTAGTAGAAGAGTATCCAACAAAGATAGCTTCATAGCCTTAGCATCAAATTTACCCAAATTATCCTTAGTTTTTAAAACAAAACACTTGCATCCAAAAACTTTAAAATATGCAACATTTGGTTTTCTAGAATGATACATTTCAAAAGAAGTTTTGGAAGAATTTTTACACAAATAAATACGGTTTGAAATATAGCATGCGGTGTTTACGGCCTCGGCCCATAAATATTGAGGGAGGTCATATTCACTTATCATTATCCTAGCCATCTCTTGAAGTGTTCTATTTTTCCTTTCTACAACTCTATTTTGTTGTGGAGTCCTAGGACAAGACATTTCATGCTTAATTCCCTTTTCATCACAATAAGTCATGAAGAGTTGGTTAACAAACTCACCACCTCTATCACTCCTTATTCTCAAAATCGAAAAACCTTTTTCTTTTTCCACCCTTTTTCGAAAAATTTTGAAATGAGAAAAAGTTTGATCTTTGTGTTCCAAAAAGAAAACCCAAGTGAAGCGAGAAAAATCATCAACTAAAACAAATGCAAATCTACTACCATTTAAACTCTTAGTTTTAGTTGGTCCAAAAAGATCCATATGAATTAATTCTAAAGGCCTAGTTGACATGATATCCTTGATTGGTTTGAAGGAAGACTTGGTTTGTTTCCCAAGTTGGCACGCACCACAAATGCGGTCTTTCTCAAACTTCAAGCAAGGTATACCCTTCACCAATTCCTTTGAATTAATCCTAGAAAGATGTTCAAAAGATGCATGTCCTAATCTTCTATGCCAAAGCCAAGATTTTCATCAAAAGCATTCAAGCATTTAGTAGAACAATCTAAATTAAGCATGTCAATGATATAAACATTATTATCACGAAAACTGGTAAGAATACAATCATTGGATTTAACATCAAAAATCTTACAAGAAGTATCATCAAAAATAACTTTAAGACCACGGTCACAAAATTGACTAATGCTAAGCAAATTATGTTTCAAACCATCAACAAGTACAACATTTTCTATAGTAGGAGATGAACCAATTTGAATGTTACCTATACCAATGATAGTTCCTTTGGAGTCATCCCCGAAGGTGACGGAGCCACCTTCCATGTACCTTGATAGGGTTGTGAAGTTGTTGATATCCCACGTCATGTGTCTTGAACAACCACTATCAAGGTACCACCGCTCCCTACATCTTGGAGCCTTGGTGTGTACCTACATCAAATAATTTAGGACTTGATTTTGGTACCCACATTTTCTTGGGTCCTAAAGAGTTAGTTTCATTAACCCAAACAAGATTATTGGTCCTATTTACTTGGTCATAACAAAATTTAGCCAAATGTCCATTCTTACCACAATATGTGCATCTATACACTCTACCATATTTAAAAGCATAGTGAGTGTGAGATTTTTGAGCATGAGAATTGTGAGCATGAGAAGATTTATCATGAGAAGAGTTATGTGTAGTGTGAGCATGAGGAATCTTAACATGTGAATCTTTAGCATGAGAGGTGTGCTTTTTAGAAAACTTTTCTTCAAGTTTCTTAGTATTGAAAGCACAATCTTTTAAAACCTTTTCAAAATCAACCATTTTAGATTTTAAGGAAGAAATTTCTTTTCATCAACAATAGGAGATTTTGCCTTACAAGAAACCTTGTAAGCACTAAATTCTTCTTGAATAGAAATGAGATTAGAAGAAATATCATCTTTTTCTTTGGAAACCATAGCAAGTTGATTTTTAAGAAAAGCAACTTCTTTTTGCAATTTAAAACATTCAATTTTCTTATTGTCATAAGTTTCGAAAAGTTCAACAAAGGCATGTACAAGAACTTTCTTACTTAATTCATCATCTTCATCATCAAGAGATTGAGGGGTTACCTTAGGTGTGTTTGCCATGAAACACATGTTTGCCGTATCCACCTCTTCTTCGGACTCGCTTTCCGAATCCCAAGTTGCCTTGTACGCTTTCTTTTCCTTCGGCTTCTTTGGCTTGAAGGAGGAAGTCATCTTCTTCTTGAACTCCGGGCAATCCGCCATGATGTGTCCAGGTTTTCGGCAATTATAGCATATGATTCTTCTCTCCTCTTTACCTTCAAATTTTCTTCAAAAGTTGAGCTTGTTCTTCGGTACATCCTCTTGACATTTCGCACAAGGAGGGAGAGCTTCTCATCTTCTTCTTCATCTTCTTCATCGTCATCAAGAGTGGATGAAGACTTGAAGGCTATGGATTTCTTCTTTGAAGGAGCGGCTTCTTCTCTTGCCTTCTTTTCCATCTCATGGGTCTTTAAGTTTCCAATGAGACTAATGAGGTCCATCTCGTCCTTGTCGTTCAATTCTTTTAAGGTGGTGGCCTTTATCTCCCATGAAGTAGGAAGAGCCCGAATCACTTTCCGCACCTTTTGATCATTGGAGATATCATCACCTAAGGAAGAAAGAGCATTGGTGATTTTAGTAAATCTTGTAATCATACAATCAATAGATTCATCATCAAGCATTTTAAATGATTCATATTGAGACCTCAAGAGATCTATTTTAGCTCTCTTGACTTGTGAAGTCCCTTCATGTGTGACCAATAAATGTTGCCATATCTCATAGGCGGATTGGCAATGAATTAACTGTGTTAGGTCATCCTCATTCAAGGCGGTTAAGAGGGAATTTTGGGCCTTGGAGTTAGCCTCATATTCTCTAAAGGTAAGGTCGGTCCAAGTGCTCTCATCATTATCGGGTACTACATAGGGTTTGGTCAAAGACTTAGCCACTAAGCTACCCAAAGATTGCAAGAATATAGTCACCTAACCTTCCAAATAGGGAAATTTAGTCCATCAAATTTAGGAGGGGTTTTGATGTTATCGGCCATGTTTACTAGTGTATGAATGTATGAATGAAAATGTTGATTAGCAATATTTTAAGGATCTCTCTATGGATGTTAAGCCAAACCTAGAGTCCAAGCTCTGATACCAATTGAAAATCACCTAGAGGGGGGTGAATAGGTGATAATGCTAATCAATGCACAATTTAAAAACTATGATGCAACAAGATGAATGACAACAAGTGAGTATAGAAATGACAATCAAAAGCAAGTAACAATAGCAATGAAAGTGGAGCAAGTGCAAGGAAAAGTAAACCAAACGCAAACACCAAGAATTGTTATCGAGGTTCGAGCACCCAGCTCTACTTCCCCACCTTCCCTAGAAGGATTGCTAACTACTTTCACTATCACAAAGATACCACAATTACAACGGAGTACCCAACTCCACAATCTTAAGTACAAGCAATCTCTGAGTAGTCAAATGACCACAAACTTTCTCTTTCAAAATTCCCTTCCCTTACAAGGTCCTTAGAGAACAATGAGTATGATTTGAAGCTCTTGTGTGCAAAGAGAAAAGAAAAGGAAATCAGAGAATTCTTGAAAACACTTCAGAAATTGAATGAGAATTTCAGCTCAAAAACTAAGAAACAAGCTCTTTTGAATGCCTTAAACTTTGAAACTTTTCTTGTAATAATTGGTGTAAATGAACCTCTCCCCAATCACCCCTATTTATAGGAGAGGGCTAGGGTTTAGAGATAAACCTCACTTACTAATAATTAGGGAGTATTAAGACAAAAGAATCTCTCTTAAACATAATTAAAATAGAAAAGACAAAATTAAAACAGATTTGAAAACTAGTCGTTTACTGTTCAACGGCTAACCGGTCGACCGCCCGGTCGACCGCCTTTTCAAAAATAAAGCCGTTACAGGCTGACGGTCGACCACCGGTCGACCTAAAAATCCAGAGAGAAAAAACTGTTACAGTCAGGCAACTAGCGGTCGACCGTCCGGTCGACCGGAAAACATGCACACGGATACGTGCATCTGCCAGAACCTCGGTCGACTTGGGCGGTCGACCGGCAAAACCTGACATGGGCACGGTCGACTTGGGCGGACGACCGGCTCAGGTCAAAAATCCAAATTTAAACAAAATTTTGAGGAGATAAATATTTTTATCAAAAATATTTTAAATAGGGATAAGTATAAAACATCAATATGGATTTGTAGGCAGAGGATTTTGTATTAAAATATTTTTGTATATTTTATAGGAAATAAACTTAGGAATAAGATGTGTACAAAAACGTGTGTGTGATGGAGCTTCAAACCTATTCACTATTCTTTAACAAAACTATAAAACTAAAAACAAATCTATTGAAGACTTCTAAAGCAATATTCAAGTCTTGAGCCATGCTATGCCTTGCTAGAGCCTTCTTCTTCTATGTTCCTTCCTTGATGTGCAATATACCTTCTTTGCTTCATGAACCTAGAAGTTGTTGCAATAGCTAAGCAATGGCCTCCAAATGTGGTACCAACCTGAAACTAATCTTGAACAAACTTATTAGTACCAAATAGCTCTTATTTGGTTTGTCATCATCAAAACTCAATAAATGGAGAGTGTAACCTTTTGGGCCAACAGAAAGATAATTTAATTCGTCATAATTTAGATTTAATGCACATCGAAAAGAATATTGGCGAGGTTTTACTTAAGAGTCTAGACGCTCTAAAGTAAGAAGTTTATGACAATGGAAAGGAGGACATTAAAAATAAAGCACCCTCCCAAAGTGCCAAGCACATCGACATCCAAAGGTCCGCAACATCCCTTGTGTGTTCCAAAATTGCATAAGTATTATCAAATATCCTCTGTCCAGAGGAAGGCGATGAGTTTTGTTCTAGGTGGCATGAAGGTTCCGGGCGGCTATTCTTCTAATATTACACATTATGTTAATTCAGATAAGATTGAAGGACTAAAGAGCTATGACTATCACATACTAATGCAGCAGTTGCTTCCACTAGCAGTTCATAATATGGGGTTGCCAAAGCAGATGGTTGATACAATAATAGAGTTGTGTGCTTTTTTTCGACAATTGTGCTCCAAAACCAATATGATGGAAGATTTTGAGAAATTGCATATTGAAATTGGCTCAATTCTATGCAAGCTTGAGGTGATTTTTTCACCTGTGTTCTTTATGGTAATGATTCGCCTGACAATTCATTTAGCTAAAGAGGCGAGGGTTGGTGGATGTGTGCACTTTTGATATATGTATCCTGTCGAAAGGTGTGTACATATGACATTTATTTGCATTAATTGGTCACTGTAATTAATTTCACTCTTATATAATTAACATGTTATGAATTCTTCTATTAACTTTAGGTAATTGGGTTACCTTAAATCCTATATACGAAACAAGAGGCGGCCAGAGGGTTCAATTGCTGATTGCTACCTCACAGAGGAATGCCTAAGGTACTGCTCACGATATATGAAAAGTAATGCAGGATCCAATTCCAACCGTGATGTCAAAGAAGAAAGCCCCTGACTTTCCATTTTCTCTGTTCCTGATGAATACAGTACCTTCCAACCTCAATACAGGACACTCACGTATGCCAAAATGCACAACGCGCATAATCATTGCTTATTTAACTGTGATGAAATTACCCCTTACATTGAGCATGTTACACTATACAAATTTCAAGTTTTTGTAATTTATAAAATTGTAAATTATCTCAATATATCATGTATATCTCACAGACAACACCGAAAAATCATTAAGAACAAATTCTCAACAAGTGCTTCTAATTATAAATGGTTTGTTTAAAATGCACAGGATAAGAAATTTCGAAGATGGTTCGAGAATGTGTAAGTGTTTTCAACAATATACTTTCACATAGTTTTAATATAATGATTTTGTGAAATAACCTTGTGTAGCTATATAGGCTACACGAGAGATAAGAATAGATTCAGATATGTTAACCTTGTCTCGGTCTCTCAAATTTAAAGTCAAGTCATACAAAAGATTTCATATATAAGGTTTCAAATTTCGCACGAAGTCATCTAAAGATTCTAACTGTACTCAGAATAGCGGAGACGAACTACACAAGTGTGAATGATAATAACCCAAGAAAAGGAGATATTACTTATTACGGGGTGATTAAAGATATCATTAAACTTTCGTTCAATGAGGGGCGCAGAAAGATTGTTCTGTTTGAGTGTGACTGGGCCGATAACAACAAGAATAAAATAGACAAATATGGCTCACTCTTGTTGACATTACAAGGCCAATAAGAAAACTTGTCCCTTCATTCTACCATATCTGGTATTGCAAGCATTTTTTGTGCAGATCATTGCGATACGCCTTGGGTGGTGCCTGTTGGCCCGAAGGCCTTCCACTCTAGTTTTGATGATGATTAACTCATGTAGTTATGTTTACAAATAATCTTGGTTTTTAGTCTCAGATCTATTAACAAGATATTAGTTGGTGATTGCTTCCAAAAGAGGTGTTTAGAAGCCTTCACATGGTGTTTCCAGGGCTCTAGCATCAAGATCACACCTTGCCTAGCTCATGGATGGAGTTTTGAATCGGGTCTACTTGAAGATGGAGATCGTCAAGAAGTCTTAGGTATCCTAATTTAGATAGTGTGTTTAGATCCATTTGTAAAGCTTAGTATAGTTGATATGCTCAAGTGCACAACACACACAAAGTTTATTTGAAAAACCCAAGTTTGATAAAATACATGTTTTGGTTTTTGATAAAAATGTTAATATACAAAAATGGTTTCATATGCTTGATATTTGAGCAAAAATATTTATCACATGTTTATATATCAATGCAATATGACAAAAATATTTTTGGGGATTTTTACAAGTTATAAAAGAATTTTTATAAAATATTTATAACATGTTGTCTGACCCAGTTTCTGTCCCTGACTGTGGCTGACAGGCCAGGTCGGTCGACCAACGGTCGACCGCACCATGGGCCGATCGACCGTGCGGTCGACCGACGTGTACAGAGTCGTGCACGTCTGGCAGCCCAGTGGGCCGGTCGACCGGGCGGTCGACCGGATCAGAGAGCAGTGCTCTCTGTTATTTTCGGTCGACCGGGCGGTCGACCGGAGCTCCAACGGTCGGATTTTTGACCGTTGGCGGTCGACCGGTCGGTCGACGGGAGACTGTCAGGCTGACAGTTTCAGCCTAACGGCTAGTTTTCTGATGGGGCTATTTATACCCATCTCTTTGGGGCTTTTGACAAGACTTTTGACAAGAAAAATTTCAGTGTTTGTTTAGTGTTTAAACAAGTTTTCAAAAGTGGTTTTGGGCTTTAAACTTCAAATTTGGTCTTGTGTTTTAGGGTTTGGGAAAATCAAAGAAAATAGGAATTGGGATATTTGTATTAGTTTTCATTCTCTATCTTTTACAAGAGTTTTCCCAAGTATTTTCTTTGAGTTCTTGTTTTTCCAAACACCTAGTTTTCACACTTGAGCTTATCATCTATCCTATTCTTTTAGAATCTTGTTTTGTGAAAAAGAGAGAAGTGTTTGAGGTTGATTGAGCCTCTTGTTGTAAACCCTCCTTGTATTTGTGTATCCCTCTTCGGTAGAGGTTGATCAGAGTGGTGTTTGGATCCCTCTTTGGTAGAGGTGGTTGTGTTTGTTGGCTACGGGCCTTATCCCTCTTTGGTAGAGGTGGATTGTGGTTGTATTACCGAGGTGGCATTTGAGAGAGGAGTTCGGTACTCCATAGTGGATTGGAAATCCTTCACGGTGGTGAAGGCGGGGATGTAGAGCTAGGGGCTCGAACCTCGAAACATATCTTGGTGTTTGCGTTTGATCCAATATCTCTTAACTCTCTCTCTCATTTATTTGTGCAAAGCATCATTCATTCATTCATATCATATTTTCTTGTGTTGCCTTGCATCTTTCATATTGTTCATACTTATATGCTTGGCTTGATTGTGTGTGTGCCTCACTTATACTTAACCACAAGAGCTTCACTTAGCACCTCAACCCATATCTAGGGGAATCAAGAGGAGTTAGTCCAGAGCCCTTCACGGGGAATTCGGCTACACTTGTGTGTTGTATTAAGTGTGTTGCAATAGTTTGTTTAATTCCGCATTTAGTTTCTAGATTAGCACATTCACCTATTCACCCCCTCTAGGTGTTTTCAATTGGTATCAGAGCCTACGCTCCTGATATTTAGGCTTAACATCCTAAGAGTGAGATCCTTGTTTGCTAGTCTATTGTTTGCATTTGCTTGTTTGCACACATTTAGTTTGGACCCATGGACTTCATGACCTCACCTTTGTTTGATCCTTCCAACATTCTTGTTTGGAAGACTAAGATGTCCATTTACTTATAAACCCTAGGTTTGCATGTTTTCCTTGCGGCTACCAAGAAATGTTATCTTGGTAATCGCAATCATATAGGGGCCAATGCACAAGCCCTTGAGGCCATTAGAAGCACATTATGTAAAGATTATCTTTTACGTGTTTCTAACTTTGATTCCGCATTTGCAGTGTGAAATTTGTTGACAACCACAACCACCACCTCCAAGCTTCAAATGTCAATTCAACCGGAGGAGTCTAGTGGAGAATCCGATTCTCAATGCTTAATGGTCCAAGGGAATGACTCCCTTGAAGTACATTCGGAAACTCAACTAGATAGTTTTGATGCTAGTTCTTCATGTGATGAACATATAGATGCCCATGCGTTGAATGAAGAACTTTCAATTGTTTGTGAAAAACTTATGGAAAAATATAATTTGTTGAAAAAGAAGACATTTGCCTTAAATAAAGAAAATGAGAAATTGTCTTCTAAACTTGATAAGGTTTGCAAGAGAAGGTTGAGGTCAATAATGAAAGAGATTCATTGAGATCTCAACTAGACCTTGCTCTTAAAGAGAATGAGTTTTGAAAAATAAAAATGATTGTAATGATGTTTTAAAGAACAATGAAAAATTATCTTCAAAAATTGATTTTGTTTTAAGAGAAAATGATTCTTTGAAAAGAGAAATTGATTTTATTTCAAAAGAATTAGATATGTGTTTAAATAAAAATAATTCTTTGAAAAATGACATTGTTTCTCATGTTTGCCATGCTAGGGTAGTGTCACACACATCACCAATTGCATGCCACACTTCTTCTTTGATTGATAATGATATATCCATGCTTAAGAAGAAGGTTGATGTTTGGACTCCACTATGAGCCAATGTGCCATGAACCATACACGCTTGGAATCTTTGGTTCGAAAGAAACAAGTTCCATCTTTTCATGCACACATCCACGGCATACACATGCTCCTTACAGACACCATCAACACTTGTATGCTCATGTGTACACTTGTACACATTGTGGACGTATGGGCCACCTTAAATTTTGTTATGATAGATTACATGTTTCAAATTTAGCAAATAAATTTGTTTGGGTTAGAGAAGGGACTAACCCCCATGGACCCAAGAAGATATGGGTACCAAAGACCACCCCTCTTATTTATAATGTAGGTGTGGGCTCTCACATGACGTGAGAGTAGCCGTACCTTGGAGTGGATGCGTTCCATGCTTAAAGCGAACCATTTTTGGATGCATCACTTTTAAGGGATGTTTGGTGGAGTGGACCACCATGTTTTGGAGACAAGGAGAGTTGCCTTCTAGGTTTTGGTAACGATTCCTAACTCCTTATTATTATTTACATGCTTTCATTTTCATTGTTATAGCATGTTTTATTGTTTAGTGATTATCATGTAAACACCATGTTTATTAGACCATTGACATACATGTATTGTATTTGAGACACCCATGGTCATATGGTTTATTATTTTGTGTTCTCACTATAGTTTAGCTATCATGTACATCATGAATCTAATAACATGTGAATTTACATAGTAATCATGTTTAGCTTTATCATGATGATTTTTATCTTGTTTTTGATGCTTCATGTTTTGAATATATGTTTAAATGTTAGTTTTATTAAAACTAGGTATATACTTATACATATAGTGAGCCACAAATAAATCTATATATGTTTGGGATTGAATGCTTATTTGTACCCATTAGATGTGCTAGTATAATGTAGTTTTGATGATTCATACATTTTAACTTGTATTCCCATTTTAATTTTGTTTTGTGTTTATTTGTTTAACTTCATGTATATGTCTATTTTATCCAAACTATTATTTATACATATACATCCTTTTTGAGCCACGTGCTTTCATGCATATATCTTTGTGGACTCGTTATGTTTTAGATATGTATGTATACTTTAGTTTGTATTAGACATACATATGCCTTGAAGATTAAATAAGTTTTGATGATTTTTAAATTGCTTATATTTATGATCATGTGTTTTCACTTCATGTATATGTCTATTTTGTCAAACTTTAAGATATACATGTATACCCCTTGAGTCATTTGCCATTCATGCAAATCCTTATATATAGACTCAATTGTGTTTAGGGTTATGTTTGTATACTTTTTGTGTTGTCAAAACATACATATACCTTGAAGAATAATTTTTTTTTGTGTTTCATGTTTTCATGTTTCAAGGAATAATTGTGCTTAAGAGTATATTTTCATAATCATGTCCTTCACATTTTCTTTGTACACTCACAATTCTTACTCATGTTTTATTTTCATGTGTCATATTTATACTTCATTGACTTAGAGTGTTGACTATATTGTGAATTCTATGTTTTATGAAAAATAATTTGTTTTTATTCCTTACTTGAAGGACTTCGTACTAGTTATCAAAATTTTTTATTTTAACTAGTTCGTATTCTTCTTTGTGATATGAGTTATACTATGCTATTATTGTTATGTCAATTGGTATCATTGGATTCTTTCAATTGGTATCAATCTTGATTCTTTTGTATACTCATATGTGTTTATGTATGTATGCCTTTAATTCTATGGTATCAATGTAAATTGGTATCTATTTTTCATACATATATGTTTTATTTGTGCCTACCATATTCCTATATCTTAGAGCACAAAAATTGTTTATGCTAAGCTTGAAAATTTCTAATGATTGATTTATTTTCAATTGGTATCTTAAAACAAGCTTATGCATGTGTTTATTTGATTTTTCATAAAGGGGGAGAAAATTTGATTTTGTCTTTCCATTGGTATTTGTTTCCACTCCTTAATTTATGATAGAAAATAAAAGATTCAAATTGGTATCTTATGATTAAAAAGAAATATATTCTATTTTGATATCAAGATGTTTATTTGAGTGTTTAATTGGTATCTCAAAATTTGGTTTAAAGAAATTTTAAAGTTTTGATTTGATTGCCTATATGCAAGGAGAGCTTAACATCTCTTCTACATATAGATTCATGATGAGTGTATCTTGTATTGAGGAGCTTAACATCTCTTCTTTATGTGGTACACGTGTGTAGGGGGAGCTTCACATCTCCTCTTATGCATTACATAATGTGTGTTATGTGAATTAGGGCTTAACATTCTTCCTTCATGTAATGCATATGTGTAGGGAAGCTAACTTAGCGTCTTCCTCTTCATGAATGTATATCGCATATAATATTTATTGATTGAGTTGGTTAACCCCTTATTGATAGTTTTTTGTTTTAGACAAAAAGGGCGAGAACATTGTTTTTATTGGTATTAACCCCTTTTGTTGATTCTTTGGTTTTGAACAAAAAGGGGGAGAAAATTTTTATCGCTTTGATTTTGTAATTACCCCTTTGTTGATGATTGACAAAAACGGGGAGAAAGATTTTGAGTTTCATTGAGTTTTATATATGCGTATTTATGTGTTGCATATATTATGTTTAAGTTTAATTTTAATTGGTATCTAGAGCATGTTTTGTTTTGAACATTTCATTGGTATCTAGAGCATATTTATGTTTATGCTTTCATTGGTATCTAGAGCATCTAGTTTATATGCATAGTCATTCATGCATATTTATATTTATTTGTTTATGCATGAGTTAAGGGGGAGCTTCTTTGAAGCTTAATTTTAATCCATGCATATATAACTCCATGAGTTTTGTCATCATTAAAAAGAGGGAGATTGTTGGCCCGAAGGCCTTCCACTCTAATTTTGATGATGATTAACTCATGTAGTTATGTTTACTAATAATCTTGAGTTTTAGTCTCAGATCTATTAACAAGATATTAGTTGGTGATTGCTTCCAAAAGAGGTGTTTAGAAGCCTTCACATGGTGTTTCCAGGGCTCTAGCATCAAGATCACACCTTGCCTAGCTCATGGATGGAGTTTTGGATCGGGTCTACTTGAAGATGGAGATCGTCAAGAAGACTTAGGTATTCTAATTTAGATAGTGTGTTTAGATCCATTTGTAAAGCTTAGTATAGTTGATATGCTCAAGTGCACAACACACACAAAGTTTATTTGAAAAGCCCAAGTTTGATAAAATACATGTTTTGGTTTTTAGTAAAAATGTTAATATACAAAAATGGTTTCATATGCTTGATATTTGAGCTAAAATATTTATCACATGTTTATATATCAATGCAATATGGCAAAAACATTTTTGGGGATTTTTACAAGTTATAAAAGAATTTTTATAAAATATTTATAACATGTTGTCTGACCCAGTTTCTGTCCCTGACTGTGGCTGACAGGCAAGGTCGGTCAACCGACCGGTCGACCGCACCATGGGCTGGTCGACCGTGCGGTCGACCGGCGTGCACAGAGTCATGCACGTCTGGTGATTGAGATTTACCTGTGCAACAAAAATAAAGAATATCAGATTTAGAATAAATTGTGCAAGGTTCTCAATTCGAATCCGCGGTAGCAGTGGCTATGCGGGTCGTGATCCTCAGGGAGGGAACTGCGATGGAAGCGTTTAAGCAAGTTATCTCTTTTTTTATTTATTTTATTAGTTATAATGGTATTTACAATGAAGTATGATATTTACAATGAAGTGGAAGAAATAGATTGGAGAAAGATGGAGATGGTGATCTAAACTAAAGAAAGAAACGAAAGAAACACATACATACCAACCTCTTCAGCCCTACTTACCTTCGATCCTTTTGCGACGATTTACTTTGCTTTGGAAGGCGTTCAAGCATGGGATATAGGATCTGTGCATCGCCATAAGCCATCAAGGGCTCTTCTTCGGCTAAGCAGTCTCGAAGCGTCGAGTTCTCACGGTTTGCAAGACATCAGAGAAAAATAACAGAAGTAAATAGGAACAGAGAAGACAAGAACACAACATGAAATAGAAGAGATGAAACAAAAACAGACTTTGAGCAGTTGTTATTAACAATGAAGGAAAAGTAAAAACTTACACCGATGTCACCTCAGTACAAGTAGGAACTCCTTCCTCCATGAAAGTTTCCTCCACTCAGTTTACAAAAATTACAAAAGAAAAACGAAAATCTAAACTACAAACTAGAAGAAAGCCTAAAACCCTAGATTTGGCCCTCTGGCTCTGCCTCTGGACGCCGTTTCTCGTTGCACTGCAGGGGTATTTATAGGTGCAGAAGGAGGTAGAGTCCCGGATAAGATCGTACACGAAAGCAGTTCCCTGGCTTCATCCAGATTGCCGCGGAAACGCGGCTTGGGCCGCGTTTCCGCGGCATAAGCGTGTCGGTTGGCCACGCGCTTTGGCGCGTTGCCTCTCCTGGTCCGTCCATCTGGGCGTTTGCTTCTAGAAGATGCATCCTGGCTCTTTATTTTGGGATTTCGAGATAACTTAGAAATCAAGTTACCTAGATCTCAAATATCCCAAATCTTTTATCCACGAATTTCCTTATCTTTGCACTCTCTTCTTTAGCTTTTATCCTCATCCTGCAAGAGTTTAGGGTTGGATAGAAGTCTATCCTTCCCTTTTCTTTAATATTTGCAACTTTAGCCCTTGTGTATTTGCATTTTTGACATTTGGTATTTGCACTTTTGCACTTGGGCTTTGAATGTGGGCTTTTGGGCTCTTTTTAGGCTTTAATTCTTTCTTTTTATTATTTCAAGTCCTGCACACAATAAATTACAAAATATTAATAAATGTGCAGAATTAAATGAATAAATATGAAAATGTGATGGTAAATATTATGATAAAAATGCATTTTTCACTACCAATCACACTCCCACACTTATCTTTTTGCTCGTCCTCGAGTAAAAACAAAGAAAAAGAAAAGAAAAACTAATCTATCCTAACTCACTTTCGTAGGAATCACGGTTGCACTTAGCATGTGCAACAAGCCGTTAAACCTCTAGGTTACCCTAGAGGACGAGTGTTGTCTCGTGAGGGTTTTCAGCGGATTACACCCACAAAATCCATAAAAAGGAAAAATATTTGAAATACTTTTGAAAAGACTAAGTAGTCTATAAGTTTTAGGATTATCATTTTTATTCATTCTTCAAACTTAGTCTTTATAAAGTGAATTGTTATTCATTTTAGGTAAGGATTAAAATTGAATTTCTAATATAGTCTTTTTCGTTACCAAAAATCATATGCATCCTTATGCTTTTACTAGGAATTCCTTAACTTGGACTTTCATACCTCTTTATTATTATATATATATTTATATATACTTTTTTTGATATGTATAACTCATCTAATTTTCTTTCGTGTAAGTATCAAGGCTTCTTGAGGCCCTAATACCTAACTAATTGATTATTAGATGTGTTAGTACATATAAGTATTTATTATTATTATTATTTTTTTCTTCTTAGTTTAGGCTTTCTAATCCACCCATGTAGCGAACTTAAAGTCGGTGGCTCCCAAACCGATCGGCTTTAGGGCACCAGGTGAGAAAACACCCCACGGACCCAAATTCGAGTGAACTAGGCCACAAAACTAAGGACTTAATTTTATAAACTCACCTTTAGGCGTGAATACTTATGCTTCTTGAGGCACATGTATCCAGCTTAATTGGTGGAATTATATATATATATTTTTATGATTTTTTTTATGAGGCACAAGGGTCTTTGTCTTAGAATCCTAGATATGCATTAGGTATGCATATTTCATTAAGGTAAAAATTAAGACTAACTACTTATTCAATTTCTCCTCCTATACCTAAAACTTAGACAATTTATTTATTTTGACCAAGTTTTTAGAAATCCTAATCATGATTTTCCTAATCCTTAAAACTAACTTAGATTTCTTTCAAAAGATAAGTCAAAATATTGTCCTTTTTATAACATTTTTTTTTAGCAATTTTTTTTTGTTAGTTCCTACCTATGTTAGTATGTTAGTAAAGCCCACCCCCACACTTATCTCATGCATTGTCCTCAATGTATGAATGAATGCATATATCATGAAAAAGAAGAAGGGAAGACAGAAAATTACCTTAGGGGGTGGTTCCGGTGGTGGTCTAATTGGGCCAAGCGTTGCTACCCAATCAAGATAATGTGGTAGTTCACGGAACCTACCTTTATTAACCTCTTTTCTATTTACATAATTACAGTCCCCAGTATGAATAGGATCATGGAAGATCCTCTCTTGAAACTTACTCCCTTTACATGACCAGTCCTGGAAAATCATCACAGAGTCATGGTCTATACCTATGTCCAACAAAAGAATGTGACTTGGTAGAATGGTTGACTTGGACTCAAGAATGATAGGTGTGGGAACGAATACCGACTCAGGAAAGAAACTTAAATCAAGTAAGGGTTCAGGAGTCGGGCTAGGTTCAGGAAGTGTGTCCAAGTTAAGAAGTTAAAACTCAAGTCCACAATCATCTTCCCATAATGGAATGTGACTCAATATTGGTGATTCAAGTTTAGGAATGATAGGTGTGTGAATCAAAACTGACTCTAAAAGATTACCTAAGTCTGGTAACAAAACAGGAGTCATTAATGATTCGGGAATTTAAACTTGATCACAGATTTGAGAATCAAAGTCACATATCTCATTTGGTTCGATCTCATAAAAAGGAGAACTTGCCAATTTGTCAATAGGACTTTCAAAAGTATGAAATTGGTCAAGTTCAATATGATGATCGTCAAAAATGGGTGATTCAATTTCATGATCTATGGGTACGGGAATAAATGTTGGCTCAGAAAATTGGTCCAAATTGGGTAAGGATACCGGAGTCAACATAGATTCGAAAATGGAAACTGAATCGCAAAGTTGGGGATCGGGTTCACTTTCACAATCTAATTCAATCTCATTAAAATTAAAACTACCAATTTGTCCAAGGATTGGGATTGAGCAAGTTCATATTGATGTGATGAAATTGAATTTTGATCAAGGTCTTCTAAACAGAATGATTCTTGGTTCCTATCAACTTGGTTGGTTCGCTCAATAATGTTTGAAAGTCTAGAAATTTGATCATTCATTATATCTTGTAACCGATCCACTTTTTCTTCTATCCATCGAAGAGATCAATGGTGGACTGAAACCTTGGTGATGTGGGAAAAGACGTATATGAAGATAATGGTTGAACAGGTGGTTGACCATATGGCTCAGGGGTTATTGAATCCCCATTGACTCTGTGAAGAGTTGTGATGATTATTCCACTCTTGTTCATAGTATTGGGGCTGGGGCATGTAATGATTCGGATAAGACCAATCTGACACACTAGGTTGGTCAAAGTTATGATATGCCAGGTTGGTAATATCCGAATAAGAGGTTGGTGTGTAATATGGGTCCTCATTAAAATTGAAAAAATTGTTGTTATAGGCCATATCACACAAACACAAACAAAAAATAAAACAAACAAATAAACAAACAAAAAAGAAAAAATTCTAACCTAAGTTAGGGTAGACCTATGACCTAGACGACTCCTAACTGGTTAGACTGTCCACGGGAGGTCGGGTGCAGACTTTGACCACAAGTTAATCAGCCAGGTCAGGGCAAGAGTGGTGGGAGGTTTTCCGTCAAAGACATTCCTTAATTAAATAACCACAAATCTTCAGGCTTTCGGCCCTCAATCCCCTTCCTAGATACTGATTTGGCAGGAGTCAACTTCCAGCACTGTTCCCCCTTAGGATAATCTCCTAATTGAGTTCGAGATGTCCCTAGGGCCAACGTCTACTAATTTTAAGTTAGGCTTGGGTTAGTGAGTGCTTGGATATGATTTTTGGGCTAAGGAAGGGTGATGAAATCCCCACCTTATCTTGTTAATGGGTTATACCCTTAAGATATTTTTGTGCAAGTGTACAAAATATGTAAATAAGATTCATTCAAAGCATCAACCAAGAGATGAGTTCTATTCTACATGCAATGTGAACGTACCTTGCTCCAGCACTCTTCAACAATAAAACAAAGTAATTGAAAAGACACGTGCCTAATATGCAAACGTCTAATCAATTTTTATCTTTAACAACAAATAGTTTACTGTTGAATTAATTAGCAAAATACAGGTTTGTCATAGAACAGATTTTAACAGAGCAGAAAATAAATATTGAAATTTGTAGCAACCTGCAGAAAACTCAGTCAGTAGTTCTCTGCTACTGCCGCGGATCCGCGGCTATTGCCGCGTTTCTGCGGCAAAGTAGCAGGCTCTGCTGCTCTGCCTTCGAGGGCAGAGGCACAGAGTTGCTATATGTCTACTACTGCTGTTGTTTTTCTGTTCTCCAAACCTGCAAACAGAAAAGAATAAAAAAATTAGTTAATTAATTTTTTTATTTAGAGAAAAATTTACCGTCCCTCCCCGGCAACGGCGCCAAAATTTTGATTGAGATTTACCTGTGCAACAAAAATAAAGAATATCAGATTTAGAATAAATTGTGCAAGGTTCTCAATTCGAATCCACGGTAGTAGTGGCTATGCGGGTCGTGATCCTCAGGGAGGGAACTGCGATGGAAGCGTTTAAGCAAGTTATCTCTTTTTTTATTTATTTTATTAGTTATAATGGTATTTACAATGAAGTATGATATTTACAATGAAGTGGAAGAAATAGATTGGAGAAAGGTGGAGATGGTGATCTAAACTAAAGAAAGAAACGAAAGAAACACATACATACCAACCTCTTCAGCCCTACTTACCTTCGATCCTTTTGCGATGACTTACTTTGCTTTGGAAGGCGTTCAAGCATGGGATATAGGATCTGTGCATCGCCATAAGCCATCAAGGGCTCTTCTTCGGCTAAGCAGTCTCGAAGCGTCGAGTTCTCACGGTTTGCAAGACATCAGAGAAAAATAACAGAAGTAAACAGGAACAGAGAAGACAAGAACACAACATGAAATAGAAGAGATGAAACAAAAACAGACTTTGAGCAGTTGTTATTAACAATGAAGGAAAAGTAAAAACTTACACCGATGTCACCTCAGTACAAGTAGGAACTCCTTCCTCCATGAAAGTTTCCTCCACTCAGTTTACAAAAATTACAAAAGAAAAACGAAAATCTAAACTACAAACTAGAAGAAAGCCTAAACCCTAGATTTGGCCCTCTGGCTCTGCCTCTGGACGCCGTTTCTCGTTGCACTGCAGGGGTATTTATAGGTGCAGAAGGAGGTAGAGTCCCGGATAAGATCGTACACGAAAGCAGTCCCTGGCTTCATCCAGATTGCCGCGGAAACGCGGCTTGGGCCGCGTTTCCGCGGCATAAGCGTGTCGGTTAGCCACGCGCTTTGGCGCGTGGCCTCTCCTGGTCCGTCCATCTGGGCGTTTGCTTCTAGAAGATGCATCCTGGCTCTTTATTTTGGGATTTCGAGATAACCTAGAAATCAAGTTACCTAGATCTCTAATATCCCAAATCTTTTATCCACGAATTTTCTTATCTTTGCACTCTCTTCTTTAGCTTTTATCCTCATCCTGCAAGAGTTTAGGGTTAGATAGAAGTCGATCCTTCCCTTTTCTTTAATATTTGCAACTTTAGCCCTTGTGTATTTGCATTTTGACATTTGGTATTTGCACTTTTGCACTTGGGCTTTGAATGTGGGCTTTTGGGCTCTTTTTAGGCTTTAATTCTTTCTTTTTATTATTTCGAGGTCTGCACACAATAAATTACAAAATATTAATAAATGTGCAGAATTAAATGAATAAATATGAAAATGTGATGGTAAATATTATGATAAAAATGCATTTTTCACTACAAATCATCTGGCAGCCAGTGGGCCGGTCGACCGGGCGATCGACCGGATCAGAGAGCAGTGCTCTCTGTTCTTTTCGGTCGACCGGGCGGTCGACCGGAGGCTCTAACGGTCGGATTTTTGACCGTTGGCGATCGACCGGGAGACTGTCAGGCTGATAGTTTTAGCCTAACGGATAGTTTTCTGATGGGGCTATTTATACCCCATCTCTTTGGGGCTTTTGACAAGACTTTTGACAAGAAAAATTTCAGTGTTTGTTTAGTGTTTAAACAAGTTTTCAAAAGTGGTTTTGGGCTTTAAACTTCAAATTTGGTCTTGTGTTTTAGGGTTTGGGAAAATCAAAGAAAATAGGAATTTGGGATATTTGTATTGGTTTTCATTCTCTATCTTTTACAAGAGTTTTCCCAAGTGTTTTCTTTGAGTTCTTGTTTTTCAAACACCTAGTTTTTCACACTTGAGCTTATCATCTATCCTATTCTTTTAGGATCTTGTTTTGTGGAAAAGAGAGAAGTGTTTGAGGTTGATTGAGCCTCTTGTTGTAAACCCTCCTTGTATTTGTGTATCCCTCTTCGGTAGAGGTTGATCGGAGTGGTGTTTGGACCCCTCTTTGGTAGAGGTGGTTGTGTTTGTTGGCTACGGGCCTTATCCCTCTTTGGTAGAGGTGGATTATGGTTGTATTGCCTCGGTGGCATTTGAGAGAGGAGTTTGGTACTCCATAGTGGATTGGAAATCCTTCACGGTGGTGAAGGCGGGGATGTAGAGCTAGGGGCTCGAACATCGAAACATATCTTGGTGTTTACGTTTGATCCAATATATCTTAACTCTCTCTCTCTCATTTATTTGTGCAAAGCATCATTCATTCATTCATATCATATTTGCTTGTGTTGCCTTGCATCTTTCATATTGTTCATACTTATATGCTTGGCTTGATTGTGTGTGTGCCTCACTTATACTTAACCACAAGAGCTTCACTTAGCACCTCAACCCATATCTAGGGGAATCAAGAGGAGTTAGTCCAGAGCCCTTCACGGGGAATTCGGCTACACTTGTGTGTTGTATTAAGTGTGTTGCAATAGTTTGTTTAATTTCGCATTTAGTTTCTAGATTAGCACATTCACCTATTCACCCCCCCTCTAGGTGTTTTCAGTGCCCATTGCTACAAAATTAAGGGATACCTTCGATTTAAGTACCGAAGGTGAATACTTAGAGGTAATACCCAATCGAACCGATCCTAATGTGGCGTCTACCACTACAGACGATGTTGACCTATAGAGGAGTAACAAATATATTTTGATTTGTTCCACTTTAATTTTAATTATATATTAGATTTTTAATGTAACTCAATATTAATTTACAACTGCTTTACTTTATATCTGGAGATAATTTAGTTATATATGTACTTTATTTCCTGAGATGATCTAGTTACATGTATTGTACGACTGATTAAATTTATGTTGTTGGTCCCGAGATGATACCAATTGTTGGATCTAAATTATATACGTCAACACTCAAACAAAGATATTAGCGTTACAGAAATAAACTTGCATAAAAGGAAATTAAATCTCAGAAAGTAAAGCAAATGCAAACACAAGAGATTTATCTGATTCGGTCCTCGTGACCTACATCCAGTCCCCAAGTCACTCGCTTGAGATTTTTCTTTATCTTTTTACTTTGTACACCGAAAATCAACACCTTGCATACCACTTGACAAATCTCCTTGTCAAATGTGTACAACTCTTCTTACAACTAAGAAGATTACAACACCTTGTACAAACTCTCTTCAATCGAAGACGCTCTTGTATAATGCTCCTCTTTGAGTGATTACAATTGATTCTATAAGCCTTGAATCTGTATGTGATCGTGAACAAGGGCTCTTATAGGTAGACTTTTAGAAATCTTCACAATAGAGTAGGAATTATGAAGAAACAGAAAGTGAAAACAAGTTTTTAGAAAAACAAAATTTTGAACAGAGTTTTTAGGCTGAAAACTATTGATTTGAATTGGTGTTTTTAGCTTAGGACAACAACCCTATTTATAGATGAAATCTATGGTCTGTTAGGATAGTTATCAGGTCAAATTTGAAATTAGAAACGTTAGATGAAACACCAGAAAACAGAAACTGTCCAATAGTCAGAAACTGCCATTAGTCGACTAGGGGTAGGGAGTTAGTTGACTAGGTTAGGCAATTTACACTGGGTTAGTCGACTGCAAAGGAGACTAAGTCGACTAGGTCAAGATTGAAATACAAGACAAGTTTCTAGAAACAGAAAATAGTCGACCATAAGAAGGTATTAGTCGACTATGTCATCTATTAGTCGACTATAAAGACTGTTAAGTCAACTAATAGTGTATATAGGTCAAAAACAGAGAGTTGCTATCTTTGTAGGACACATGTTAGTTGACTATAGAGATTGTCAAGTCGACTATACTATGTATAAGTCGACTACAAAATGGTATAAGTCGACTAATAAGGCTATGATATGTGTGTGTGTGTTTCAATGCTTTTAACAAACTATTAAATATTATAATACACATCCATAGTCACTCTCTTTGGGAAGTCTTGAGCATGTAGAATTCTTGAATAGGCTTTGAGATAGAGCTCCAAATGATATGTCTTCACAAATGTATCATCAAAAGCAAGTTCTAACATATGTGTTGTGTACTTATATCTATTATACGACTGCCTAACTTTATATCTGGAGTTTGTAATTGTGAAATACAGGTCTTCTAAAATGACAGCATCATCCTCTAGTCAGCAAGGAAGCCAGTCTAGGAGAAAGAAAAGGCTGGTTGGTCTGATCCAGATTGACAGAGATGGTTGCCCGTTTGGCATTCACTGTAACTCACTCTCTGAGTGCATTAATCGGCATGTCTGCCATTCTGATGAGCTTTCTATGGCCCTGACTTGGCCTGCTCACAAGAATTTAGAGAGAGTTGAAGCATTATATCACGAGTTGGCTGTAAGTTTTGTTATGCTTTATTTAAATTTTATGTTTATATTTATGCTTTATTGATATTTTAATCTAATATACGTTATGTTATATGCGGGGTGATTTTGTTTGTCGGCTTGGAGTAACACTGGGGATATTCCAAAAAAAAATTTGCAAGTGGTTCAATGACAATGCACATAACAATTTTCGACTACTACTCCAGGGTGAGTGATCCCGTCCAGAACATTAGGCATTTTCGAGATAAGATGGTGGTTTACTCTCACAATGATCTACCTTTGTGCATCACCTTTCCCTCCAGTATGAAAGGTGTGGCATCAGATTGATTCTACTCTCTGTCGCCCCGCTCTCTCTGTAACTTCGAAAAGGTAACTAAAGCATTCCTCACTCAGTACGCCAATCACCAGGAGACCAAGAAGAATAACCATCGTCTGCTCTTCATCAAGATGAGGTAGAACGACAACCTCAAATCATACATCAACTTTTTCCAAAGCCAACTTGCCAAAGTCCCCTACTGCGGTGAGGATGTGTCTACGCTCACATTCATCAGCAGGTTGTGGGTTTCTCACCTCTTGTACAAACACCTCCTCAGGCACATTGTCATTTGAATGAGCGAGATCTTCTCACGAACTTAGCCCTACATTCAAATGGAGGAAGCAATGGAGACTTCCTTCAACCACACTGTGAAGCACGGTGACATCGGAGGAAAGTCAAAGTGTTAGTACGAAGCCTTCGCCCATGCCCAAGATCGTGGCAACCTGCCTTCAAAAGACAGACACTCCTTAACCTTTTTTCAAATTCTCTCCGAACTTATAAGCTGATGGAACAACATTTCACTATGTTGAGGTTCCCTATCAATGTGGTCTTCAACACCATTCAGAACCATTCGTGGGCTAGGCACCTGAGACTAATCTGGTACGGTCCTTTACTTCCCAAAGTAGAAGAATATTGCTCCTATCATGACTGCAAGAGACATAAGATCATTCACTGCTGGGCCCTCCGAAATTACCTATGTACCACCCCGATCCCAAACTATGTACCCAGATACGTGTTCTGACTTTTCTCTCGTATTATTTTGTTTTCCTACATTTATTTTTGTTACTTGATATCTGATCCGTATTCTATGGACTTCGCACCCAGTCGAGCCCAGAGCCTGGCCTGATATTTTCCCTTCTTTTCTTTTCCTTTTCTCCTTTTCTTTCCCTCCTTTTCTTTTCCTTTTCCTTTTCTTTCTTCTCTTTCTTTCTTTCTTTTCTTTTCTTTCCTTTTTCCTTCCTTCCTTTTCCTTTTCTTTTTTTTTCTTATTTTTTTTCCTCCACTACCTTCTCCTCTATTTTTTTATTTTCTCCTTTCTTCTTTATCTTCTCCCTTTTCTATTTTCTCTCTCTTTTCTTTTCTCGCTCTCTCTTACACCCCTCTCTCATCCTCTCTTCTCACTCTCTTTCGCTTTCTCTCTCCTCTCCCTCTCCCCCACTACCGACCAAGCCTCACCCTGGCCTCCCTCTTTCACCTTACCGGCAACCATCCCCCACCTCCTCTCCTCCTCGGCTAAGCTCCCCCCGACCACCACCTCCTCCCCCTCTTCCTCTTCCCCCTAGCTGGCCATCTCTACCACCACCCTCTCCCGTCTCCTCTTCCTCCACCTTTACCACCTACATCACCACTATCTACACTATCATCTTCCACCATCATCTCTACTACCACACCACCACCTCCTCCAACATCAACACCACCACCATCACCATGTTACCACCTCCTCCAACATCAACACCACCACCATCATCACCCCCATCACCTGTTAGCCTAAAGGCCCATCACTAATTTTGATAATGATTAACTTATGTAGTTATAATATAATGATCTTGTTTTATTTAGTCTCAGATATTTGATCAAGATCTTAGTAGGTGTTTTGCTTTAACAAAGGATGTGAAGGTAAGGTTTGGAGCTAGCACGTGTTTGATTCAAGAGCTCGCGCATCAAGTACTCAAGAGGAGTCTAACTCATGAATTAAAGGTTTGGACCAAGTCAAGAAGGAGAAGAAGATTTTCAAGAGAAGATTTCTAGAAGATTTGTGTTATTTTCGTAAGTGTCAAGATTTTGTTCTTAGATAAATGTAAATGATAGATTAGTTGGTGGATTGCTCAAGTTCATATACACTCATATACAAGATTTATATGTATTTTCATAAAAGAGTTTTCGTTTTAAAAAAATACCGGTTTGATTTTTAAGCTTCAAAATATATATGTGTTTTATCAAAACTTATTTTAGAGCTTATTGTTAAAAACATAGATATTTCATCATATATGTGTAGTGGATTATGTCCATACAGACTAAGCTTCAAAAGTGTTTAGAATATCTTATTTTTGTATTTGAAAAAGTTTTGAAAAAATCATTTTTGAAAAATACATGTTTTTGTTTAAGGTAAAATTTTTTATATTACAAAAATAGTTCAAAATGTTTGTAATGTGTTTTGATTTTTTTTCAAACATGTTTGTATATCAAAGTATATATCAATGAACTTATTTTTGTAGAATTTATGAGATTTTATTGAAGGTAAAAAGACCAAGTTTTAAATTCCTAAAACCTGTGTTCTGGCCTTCTGCCGGTCGACCGCACGGTCGACTGAGCCAGAGGTCAGTCGACCAGGCGGTCAACCGATGTGCATAGCCTTGTTTGGCTTGAGGGCTGGTCGACCAACCCGGTCGACCGCTAGAGAGTTCTGCTATCTGGATCTAGCCCTGGTTGACCGGTCGGTCGACCGGTAGAGAGCTTCTGCTCTCCGTATCCAGGCCTCGGTTGATCGCCCGGTCGACCGATTGCACAACGACCAAAAATCTGACCATTGACCGATCGACCAGGCGGTCGACCGACAGCAGGATCTCCTGCTGAGTTGGCCTCCAGCGGTCATA
This sequence comes from Agave tequilana, assembly GCA_038442645.1. Classification (NCBI taxonomy): domain Eukaryota; kingdom Viridiplantae; phylum Streptophyta; class Magnoliopsida; order Asparagales; family Asparagaceae; genus Agave; species Agave tequilana. Next base: position 28,018 of record JAVJIF010011039.1, on the reverse strand, counting down.
TTTTGGGAGCCTATATATTGGGGTTCCCTTGGACTGTTTTCCAACAAGATTTTAAGTGAGCTTTCAAGAGAGTTTTTCCTACACTTCTAAGTAGTTTTCTCCACTTGTTTTAGAGCCAAGTTTTTTCATATCAAAAAGAGAGTTTTTAAGAGTTTTTTGTAAAAGAGATTTCATGAGTTTTCACCACCAAATTAATCCTAGTTTTCTCACACACACTTGAGCTATCCATTGCTATATCAATCCTATAGGAGAATTATTGTGAGAGTGCTTTTAGATGATCAAAGTGTTTAGATTATCAAGTGTTTCATCTTTATATTTGAGGAGGCGAACTTGCGGGTTCGTGTTATGTCGAGTTCTTATGGGAGCTCGGTGTAGAGGTGCAGCCTCGGCAAGCTAGTGTGCTGCGTGTGTTGTTCTTACGGGAACAAGTGAGGGGACGATTGAGTCCAAGAGTTCTAGTATGAACTCCTTGTAAGTGTTGCGGCACTGAGTGATCCGGTGGGATCGATTCTAGTGGAAATCCTTCATAGTGTTGAAGGCGGGGACGTAGAGTAAGTGTGCTCGAACCTCGAAATAAATCTCTCGTGTTTGCGATTACTCTCTCTATCTCTCACTTGTGCTTATATCTTGCATGCTCTTATTGTTCATATTTATTACTTGCTTGATATACTTGTACTTAAATTGATATATGCTTGGGATTGTTTACTCACACTTGTATTCAATCAAGAGAGCCATAACGGTACCTCAACTCTTATCTAGAGGAATCTTGAGGAGACAGTCCAGAGCCCTTCATTAGGAATTCGGTTACACTCTTGTGTTATACTTGGTGTATTTAGAGTAATAGATTTTAGTTTGCATAAATAGTTTTTATTCTGCATTAATTCATCATTAGATTAGCTAGTCACCTATTCACCCCCTCTAGGTGATTCAAGTGGTATCAGAGCGTGGTGCTCTTGATTTTGGTCTAACAACCTAGAGTTAAAGATCCTCATTTTAGCTAATCACAATATTTGTTTAACACACACAAGGATTTAATGACACCTCCCATGTTTGATATTCTTAACATCCAACCTTAGAAAGTTAAGATGTCAATGTACCTCAAAGGCCTAGGCATTTATATTTATCTTACTACCATTAAGGATTCATACTTTAGTAATAGCAAGTATCAAGAGGCTAACTCAAAAGCCTTCCATGCTTTAAACCCTAAATGATGATTATTTATGTAGGGTTTCTAACTTTGATTTGGCTTTTGTAGTATGGAACACTTTAGTCTCCCTTGGTGAACAAAAATAATACTATGCGAGGAGTGACTCGGATGATGGAAGTGATGCTTCCAACTTGTGCTACATGGTCCAAGGGGATAGCCCCCTTAAGGTAAATTCTGAATCCGAGCTTGATGAGGATATTGACATGTCATATGATGATCTTGCTTCATTTTATCAACAACTTCTTGAAAAATATGATTTGCTCAAAAAGGATAATAAGAGATTGAAAAATAAATATGAGTCCATTTCAAAAGAAAGTGATTCTTTTAAAAATAAATTTGCATGCATTTTAAAAGAAAATGATTTGTTGAAAATAGAGAATATTTTCTTGTCTTCTAAATTAAATGATCTTTGTGAAGAAAATACCTCTTTGAAAAAAAATTATTTGGTGGAAAAAAGGAATTATTTTGGAAGAAAATAACTCTTTGAAAAGAAAATTTGTTTCAAAAGAAAAAGAAAACATTTCTAAAAAAAAAATATTGTTGATTCTCATACTTGACATGCTCTTTATGCCACTATTGATAAAAATACGATTAATTTTTTGAAAAGTAGAATAGATTGTTTGAGCTCTACTTTGAGCAATTGTGTATTTAATCATAATAGATTGAAAACTTTGTTTCAAAAGGAACAAGCTTCGCAAGTACATGCACATCACCCACGACACACATATACACACTTTGTACATCATGATCACACTCATTCACATGTACATACTAGAGTGTACAAATGTACACATTGCAGCTATAAAGGCCATTTAGCAAAGTTTTATTTTGATAAGACAAATCATATTAATTTTTCTAATAAATATGTTTGAGCTCCAAACAATGCTAAACCCCGTGGACCCAAAAGAAAATGGGTACCAAAATTCCCACATTTGTGTTTGATGTAGGTGTGGGCTCTCACATGATGTGAGAGGATTGGTGCCTTGGTGGTGGATGCATGAGCTAGATGGATATACAATTGATGCATCATTATCAAGGGAGTTTGGTGGAGGACCACCATGGTTTGGAGACATAGAGATGTGCCCTAATGGTTTTGGTGACTATCTCTAACTCTTTATTTGTTTACATGCTTTTAGATTATTGATTTTTAGCATATTTTTCATGATTGTTAATAAATGTCATGTTTTTAGACTTATGACATACATTTATAGTAATTTAGATACACCCATGTTCATATGAATTCATATTTTGTGTTCTCACTTTAGTTTAGATATTGTGTATATCATTACTCTAAAAACCTGTGCATTTACTTTAATAATCATGTTTGTTTATAGTTTTACACTTCATGTTTTGATTACATGTTTAAACAAAAATTTTCATTAAAACTTGTGTATATACTTGTACAAATAGTGAGCAACAATTAATTCTTAAATGTTTGTACTTCATCGCTCATTTGTACTCATTACATGTATATGTATAACCTAATTTTAACGATCTTTTATTTATTCATGTTTTTTCTATTCTTGTATATATTTTGCTTCATGTATATGTAATTTTTGTTCAAAACTTATAAATATACATGTATACCCTTGAGTCACTTGCCTTCATGCAAATTACATTATGAACTTATTTGTGTTTAGGATATGTATGTATATTGTTAGTCTTGATAAAACATACATTTACCTTGAAGTTTATTTTTATATGAAAAATAAATTTTTATGATTTTTCACATATTTGATGTCTTAAGCCTCATTGACTATTTTTCATAATTATGCTAATTACATAACCTTTGTAACCTTTGTTTACTCATAATTTTGCTTCATGAGCACATTTTTGAGCTTTATAGATTTCGAGTGTCAATCTTTGTATATTTAGTATGTTTCATGATATATATATATGATTTAGTTTCATGTTTGAAGGATTTTTAACTAGTTTTTCAAAAATTACTTTAAACTAGTTAGTTATTCTTCAATTGGTAGCGTTTTTAAACTATGCTAAAATATTTTCAAACTATCATTTTTGAAAACCCCTACCAACTAAAGAATGGATGGATGGGCGACCATACCTTGTATGCTCAAATTACAAATCTTTTAACATGCGCATGAATAGGGTGGATAGTTATGAGTAATACACCTGAACTTCACGAAAATTCTATTTTTATATACTCATATAGCTTTTCTTATATATGTATGCTTCAACTTTCAATAATATCAATTTCAATTGGTATTTTTTTTCATATATATATATTTTGATTGTGCTTAATTTATAATATCTTTATATTTGAAGCACAAATTATGTTTATGCTAAGCTTAACTAATTTTTAAATGTCAATTGGTATCTTAATAAGCTTATGCATTATTTTCAAGTGGTATCCATATGTTTCTATCTTTTTTAATAGGTATCAATATGTTTCAATTTCAAGTGGTATCGGAAATTACAAGTGGTATTAATATGTTTCAACCTTTTAATTGATATTAATATGTTTCAATTTCTATTGATATCAAAAATCTAGTGATATCTTAAAATTTTGTTTATTTACAAGTGTTATTTTAAATTTCAATATGCTTTTATTTTCAAGTGGTATCACACAAATTTGGTTTGATTGACTCAAGAGAATTCAAAATTTGTTTTAAAGTGATTTCAAGATTTGTTGATGCATATTGCCTATATGCAAGGGGAGCTTAACATCTCTTCTATATATAGATTTATGTTGAGTGTATCTTATTTTGAGGAGCTTGACATCTCTTCTTTATGTGATACACATGTGTAGCGGGAGTTTAACATCTCCACTTATGCATTGTATATTATGCTTTATGTAAGTTAGGGTTTTGTTATCCCTTCTTCATGTAATGCATGTATGCAGGGGGAGCTAACTTCACGTCTCTATTCTTCATGAATGTATATCACATATATCTTTATTGTTTGATTTGTTTTCACCCCTTTCTTGATGATTTGAGAAAAAAGGAGAAGTATTTTGTGAGCTTATATATGCATGTTTCTTTCATCTCCGTTATGCTTGTTTCTTTCATCTCCGTGTTTTATACAAAAAGGGAGTAAACGATTTTTTGGTTTTTGATATATACATGTTTATGCATATATGTTTTGTTTTTGACAAAAAGGAGAGAAGTATTTGATGAGTTTATGCATGTTTATGCATATATATTTGTTTTATTTAGTGCACTTTATTGAATATCTTATTGTTTATTTCATGCATGCGTTAAGGGGGAGCTTCTATGAAGCTTATCTTTAATCCATGCATATATAACTCAATGAGTTTTGTCATCATAAAAAAGGGGCAGATTGTTGCCCAAAGGCCCATCAATCTAATTTTAGTGATGATTAACTCATATAGTTATAATACTAATGATCTTGTGTTTTTACTCTCAGATATTTGATTAAGATATTAGTAGGTACTTAGCTTCAACAAAGGATGTGAGTCAAGTTTTGAAGCTAGCACGTGTTTGATTCAAGAGCTGCGCATCAAGATCGCATCAAGTACTCAAGAGAAGTCTAGCTCATGAGATCAAATTTTTGGACCAAGTCAAGAAGGAGAAGAAGATTTTAAAGAGAAGATTTTCAGAAGACTTGTGTCATGTTTGTAAGTGTCAAGATTTTATTTTTAGATAAAATGTAAAGGATAGATTACTTGGTGGATTGCTCAAATTCATATACACTCACACACAAGATATATATGTGTTTTCATAAAGAGTTTCATTTTGAAAAATACCGGTTTGATTTTAAGTTTCAAAATATATATGTGTTTTATCAAAACTTATTTTAGAGCTTATTGTAAAAAAATATAGATATTTTATCATATATGTGTAGTGGATCATATCCATACACACTAAGCTTCAAAAGTATTTAGAATTTCTTGTTTTTGTATTTAGAAAAGTTTTGGAAAAAGCATTTTTAAAAAATACAGGTTTTGTTTAAGGCAAAACTTCTATATTACGAAAATAGTTCAAAATGTTTGTAATGTGTTTTGATTTTTTATCAAACATGTTTGTATATCAAAGTATATCAATGAACTTATTTTTTGTAGAATTTATGAGAATTTATGGGATTTTATTGAAGGTAAAAAGACTAAGTTTTAAATCCCTAAAACCTATGTTCTGGCCTTCTGCCGGTCGACCGCACTGTCGACCGAGCCAGAGGTCGGTCGACCTGGCAGTCGATTGATGTGCACAAACGTGCACAACCTTGTTTGGTTGGAGGGCCGGTCGACCGACCCAGTGGACCACCAGAGAGTTCCGCTCTCTAGACCGCCTGGTCGACCAGTAGAAAGCTTCTACTCTCTGTATCCAGGCCTCGGTCGACCGGCCAGAGAGTTCCGCTCTCTAGACCGCCTGGTCGACCAGTAGAAAGCTTCTACTCTCTGTATCCAGGCCTCGGTCGACCGGCCGTCGATCGATGGCATAACGGTCAGAAATCTGACCGTTGGCCAGTCGACCGGGCAGTCGACCGACAGCATGATCTCCTGCTGAGTTGGCCTCCAACGACTATATTTTGGGAGCTTGTATATTAGGGTTCCCTTAGACTATTTTCTAACAAGATTTTAAGTGGGTTTTCAAGATAGTTTTCCTACACTTCTAAGTATTTATCGCCACTTGTTTTACATCAAAATACTTCTATATCAAAATGAGAGTTTTTCAAGAGTGTTTTGTAAAAGAGATTTCTTGAATTTTCACCACCAAATCAATCCTAATTTTCTCACACACACTTGAGCTATCCATTACTATATCAATCTTATAGGAGAATTGTTATGAGAATGCTTTTAGGTGATCAAAGTGTTTAGATCACCAAGTGTCTCATCTTTGTATTTGAGGAGGCGAACTTACGGGTTCGTGTTGTTTCGAGTTCTTATGGGAGCTCGGTGTAGAGGTGCAGCCTCGGCAAACTAGTATGCTTGCATGTGCTGTTCTTGCAGGAACAAGTGAGGGGACTAGTGAGTCCAAGAGTTTTAGTGTGAACTCCTTGTAGGTGTTGCGGCACCGAGTGATCCGGTGGGATCGATTCTAGTGGAAATCCTTCATAGTTTTGAAGGCAATGAAGTAGAGTAAGGGTGCTCGAACCTCGAAATAAATCTCCATGTTTGCGATTGCTTTCTCTCTATCTCTCACTTGTGCTTATATCTTGCATGCTCTTATTGTTCATATTCATTACTTGCTTGATATACTTGTGCTTAAATTGATATATGCTTGGGATTGTTTACTTACACTTGTATTCAACCAAGAGAGCCATAGCGGCACCTCAACTCTTATCTAGAGGAATCTTAAGGAGATAGTTCAGAGCCCTTCACCGAGAATTCGGCTACACTCTTATATTATACTTGGTGTGTTTAGCATAATAGATTTTAGTTTGCATAAATATTTTTAATTCTACATTAATTCATCATTAGATTATCTAGTCACCTATTCACCCCCCTTTAGGTGATTTCATCACCATCACCTTGGCCTCCTCTCAAGGTCGTGACCTCCTCCCCTAGCCTCCCCCTTTATATTTTATTCTTTCTCCCTCCTTTTTCTCTCTTTCATTTTCACTTATCTCTCCTCTTTCTCTCTCTTCGCTCTCTTCCATTTCATATCTTTCCTCCTCGCACTTCGTGCATTAACTCCACAGAGTTCCACTGGATTTTTTGTCGTGCCTCTTGCTACCCTAAGCGAGTACTGGTTATTGTTATTGTGAGAGATTGTAATTTGTGTATGCGAGTACTTGTTACTGATTTGTGTGAATGCTTGTAATTGCGTAGGCGAATGTTATAATTGTGTAGGAAATTTTGTAATTGTGTAGGCGAATGCTTGTATTTATATGGCCGAATGCATGTGTTTGTATAGTGAGTGCCTTCTTTTTATCCTTAAGGCTTAACCTTTGGCCTTTTCTCCAGCCTTCGGGCTCAGCCTTCAAGTTTTACTTCAGCCTTCGGGCTTAACCTTCGGGTTTTACTCGCTCCATTGGGTAGCCAAGCTTAGCACTAGCGTTTTACTGCTAAATTCGTCAGAGCGTAGTTTCATTGAGTGCGTTAGCAAAAGCGTTCATACGCTTGCTTCGTCACGTGCGTTTAGCTTCACCGCGTGTGTCTAGCTTCACCGCGAGCGTGACTTCACCATGTGCGTTAGCAAAAGCGTTCATATGCTAACTTCGTCGTGAGCACTTAGCTTCGCTGCGAGAGTGGCTTCACCATGTGCATTAATAAAAGCGTTCATATGCTAGCTTCGCCATGATCATTTAGCTTCGCCACGAGCGTTAGCCTCACCGAGCGCGTTAGCGTTTAGAGCTGCACCCTAACTTCACCGGGAGTCAAGCTCCACCGTGTGTCAAGCGTTATGCTGACACGACCTAACTTTGCTCCACTTCAACTAGCCCTGCTTTGATATTTAATAGTATAATTAATCATTATTGTTATGATGGTTGTGAAGAGTTTGAAATGTCTACTTGTATCATTTTCTTGTACTATGTTGGATATGATGTTGTGATCCTATATTTATTTGTATTGAATACTTCATCTGATATCATGACACCTGATCAGTTAATTACCTGATTCACGATTATCACCTTTATGAGTACTTGACACTATTATCATGTTATACATCCAGAGATCCTGTACTCATGTATCAAGCTTGTTCCTCCTATTACTATACACATGTTAATCCCCGTAAACTGATCATCATGAACATAAAATAATAAAATAATAAATAGATAGTTTACACCGGGATAGGAGAAACTAATAGATATCGATATGGTTTCGTGTTTACGGTGGTCACATTATAAAAATTATTAGTCGGGTGTAAAATAATTCCCATTTGCCTAGCGATAGTTCTGGCTTAATGCCAGATCTCTTGGGCCATTGTCCCAGATTTAATTGGATACACTTGTTCATTTCTCCTTTTTCTCCATTAATTACCCTGCATACCATTAGACATTAAAATGAATTAAATAGCAGAGTTTATTACAAAATAAATATGAAAAATGTGACACATATATGTAATAATAGTGATCGATCATGTGCTTTGGCTTCCTCGATACTACCATGATAGCATAGAGCTATACATGTCTCGCGCGCGTATATGTGCGGTAATCTTCTCGCGTATATGTGTCATCGACTTTCATCATGTGTCATTTTTTGCGTATTTTAGAAAGAGGGTCATGACACTTTTACATTCAAAGCGGGCAGTAATGTACAATGAAGAGATTCCCTTCATGCAATCCCAACAGTCCAGCGCCTATAATCACGGCCGTTACAACAAATCTGTACATGAAGGCGTGCAGTTATAAAGACCTCGTTAGCTCTCATTCACCACCAACAGCTCAGTATAAATGGACCCCGATCCTCTCTCTGGACCGAACACCAAGATCTTACCAATACTTCCACAGTCAACCCTTATTTAGGGACACTCCAGACAATCCCTGTAATTCTTGTAAATCAGTTGATTATAGTGAATTTTCTCCTCCCTGCGATTTTTCCCGATTTGCATTTTCATGTAAAATCTTGTGTCTCCATCTCTTATCTGCATGGTGATCATCGCTTTACACTTACATTCTAAACTCCCTCTCTCACTTGTAGTGCGAATCGACCATCTGATTATTCGCAACGGAAAGTCTCACTATAAGTAACAACAACATACTTAAGCCAGCCAAGTTCTCGCCTCGTCACTTCATGATCCGGCCATCCGACATGCCAATGTAAGGTCCTTCATCGTCTAGGTAAAGGCGAGGTTCTCAGGTCCAGTTGCACCAGCAGGAATGGGAATTGCTCCAATCCTTGATACACGATCATCTCTGAGAATTGATTTCTCAGCATTCCAGAGATCAGGAGAGAAGAAGAGAGAGCCACAGGCTGCAAGGACAATAACAGCCCACAAATACTTATCTTTCATGTAACAGGAACTTCTTATCAACTCTGCCATGCCTCTCTAAGTTGTGCAGTTATAAACTTGTACACCTAATTATCCAACTATCAAGTGAATGGTCAAAACTTCAGAGCACTGAAGATGATGAAGGGAGACTAGTAGTTGAAAGTCGCTACAAATACCGTTGAGGGAAATATATGTGCTACTGAATACAAGACATGTATTATTGTCATTGATCCATCTTTGATTAGTGTGAAATAATGAAGGGGGACACATTTGTTATAATACTGAAAGGGATGCAGGAAAATTCAAATGAACACTCTTTATCCCAGTCCCAGGGGCTGCCACAAGCAAATATGGGGCCAAAATCATTACTCTAGTGGCTGATACAAATAAATATGGAAGAAATATCAACTCAAATAATAGAAAACACATTTATTTGCAACATGGTGCCCTTTTGAAGAGCCATCCAAATTGTTAAAATAAGCCACATATTGTTCCAGCTTAGTTTCCAAAATGATCTTAGCAATGGGACAAACATAGTCCCCTGATATCAGCTTCCTGTAGAAAGAATGGACTAAGAATATTCAGAGAGTTTGGAACTCCAAATCCAGACGTCCTTATTAGGAAAGCCTTTGGTTATTCCCGAAGGAAAAGATTGGAGTTAAAAAATAATTATAAAAGAGTTAACGAGTTTAACTCCTACACCAACTGTAGATTGGGGTAAGAATTAGGCATTTGCCCCTAAAAAGTAGGGGGCAAAATGCATAGAACATTTTCAAAAATTCCAGCTTGCTCTCTACATCTTTTCTCGTAACTCTCGGCGAAAATGCTTGTTTGGCAAGAGTTAGGGGTTAGAGTTAGCTACCTCGCGTGAAGGATCAGGTGATAGTCCTTCACGCTGTGAGCCGTCCATCAGCTCTAATGGACAGCCGGAGCAGGAGAGAGAAAGAAAAACAAAAACTCGTTTTGTGTGCCTCACGACAAAACTCGTTTTAAAAGAAAAAGAAGATTTGTCTATTATTTTTTTAATTAAAGTGAAAAAGGATTTTGATTCCTATTTTTTTCATGCTCATATTGCTTTAACTTCTTGTGATAAAAATGAGAATTTCAATGTTTCTTCTGAAAATATAAGCTTTGAAATTTTGCAAAATTAAATTGATTGTTTGAGCTCACTGAGCAAATGTGCTTTTGATAATAAAAGATTGGAATTTATGTTTTGCAAGAAACAATTTCACACATTCATGCACACACTTCACATGCAACTCATGCCCGCAACTCATGCCAAAGTGTATACTTGTACTCATTGCGGTCGAAAAGACCATTTAGCTAATTTTTCCTATAATAAATTGCATGTGATTGAGAACAATGTTGGGCTCGAAATGCTAAAATCTAAGGACCCGAGAAGGTATGGGTACCAAAAGATACACGAAATTTATTTGAAGTAAGTGTGTCCTCCTCCATGACATAGGAGAAACTGGTGGCTTGATGATGGTTGAAATCGGAGCTTGATAGACTAATCAATGATGCATCACTGTCAAGGTGTTAAGGTGGGAAGACCACTCTTTATTATGGAGAAATGAAGCTGGCTACATCAGTATCGATAACCATCTCACTCTCCACTTTAATATTGTTTTGATTGCTTGAATGATCATATGCCATGTGTAGTAACCTAGTCCATGCTTGAAGATGAGATGCTTGGTTATTAGCTTTGCATATGTTTTGAATTTTTTTTTTTTTATATTTTCAATATGCTTCATGCTAGTCTGATATGTAAACTTACCGTAATCACTAATCTAGAGTGGGAATGTTTTATTATGTTTTGATGATTTACTTGGATTTTTTATATAACATATAAGTAATGTGTCTTGAGCTTTCAAGGTTTCAAAAATCATATAAATTCTTATTTAAGTTTTGATGATTCTTTTGAAGGTTTATTTACATGATTCATGTACATTCAATTCTTGTTTACTCATGTGTTTGCAATTAGTTTTCACTCTTTACATCCATTCATGAATATTTATGTGTCTTATTGATTTAGAGTGTCTATTCACATTATATATAATTCTTTCATGAGTTATATGATTTGTTGAACTAGTTTTTAATTAATTTCAAAATTAGTTTATTTATTTATTTTTGTTTCTTTACATGGTAGAGTTTTCAAATTATTTTCAACTATTTCCAACTTAATATTTTAAAAATCTACCCTTTCTGGGTGGTTGGTTGGGCGATCATGCATATGATTTATTTGATTATTTTTTTACATATGCATATTTGGATGATGATAGCAATGAGATACATACTTGATTTTAGATTTTTAATTCTTATGTACTCATTCAAGTTTATCTATATATGTATGCTTTATATTACAGTTGGTATTATATGATTGATTGATTGTGCTTGATTTAAAATTATTAATGCGTATTTTTGTGCATATTTTTTAGCACAAACTAATCTCTTGCTAAATTTTTAGTATCATTTTTTTAGGCTTATGTAATGATTTTGTGGTTGTTTCAAAAGGGAGAGAAATCATTTTGATTTCTATTAGTATCTTAATTCTCTTCTTTTTGATAAAAAGAGAAAATATTTTCTTTTAGCCAAAATTGTTCATATTTTCAATTACATTTGGTATCTACATTTCAAATTATTTTTCCTATTTGCTATAAATGTCTTATTCCAAATCGTTTTGATTTCAATCACTTCAATTGGTAAATTGGTATCTATTATTTTGATTTCAATGAGTTTCTACTGGTATTTAAATTGAGAATTTTTAAATTGATATCTATTATTCTATTTACAATTGGTATTTAGACTTATGTTTCATAATTGATATTCAATGGACAAAATTTTATTTAAATTGGTATTCAAAATATATTTTGATTTCTTTACCCCCTTCGTAAATGAAATGGCAGAAAAAAGAAGAAAAATTTGGAGTTTATATATGCATGTTCTTATAATTTTTGCATATTTTAATGTTTTATGCATATATGTTGAATGTTTTATTTATTTTTAAAGCCTTAATGAACATCTATATATATCCATGAGTTAAGGGGAGCTTTTATAGAGCTTTTCTCTACTCTATACATATATAACTCCATGAGTTTTGTCTTCATCAAAAAGAGAAAGATTGTTGGCTCAAAAGTCTATCACTCTACTTTTTGATGATGATAAACTCATGTAATTATAATACTAATGATTTTGCATGTTTCAGTTTTAGATTTTAATCAAGATCATGAGTTAGTATTTAACTTTAACAATGGACTCAAAGTTGAGGATTGAGGTTATCTAGTGTTGATTCAAGAGCCCAAATACAATGAACATATCAAGTATTTAAGAAGGAGCCAAACTCAATATGAATCAAGTCAAGAAAGAGAAAAAGATCAAGTTTGTTGAAGTCAATTCAAGATGAAGAAGACTTTGATTAAATATGCTTGTAAGTATTTGTAAGTTTGTTTAGATTCTTGTAAAGAGTAGTATAGATTTGAGTGCTTAAATTTACACTTACACACCAAAGTTTGATATTGATTTTCATGATCAAAAGTTTCAGTTTCAATTTTAGTTTAAACAAAATGAGTTTAAATTGTGTTTGGCTTTTACGAGAAGAAAATCTCAAAAACTAGTTTATTATTTTAAATGTGTATTGGTATTGACCATACACATTAGAGCTTGAATGAAGTTTGAGAAACTTATTTCTATATTTTATATAAGTTTTGGTTTAACTTGTTTAAAGTTTAGTTTTTATAGAATCTAGTTTTATTCCAAAATGATTTTCAAATCTAAAAAAGAAGTTCAAATGTTTGAAATATATTTTAATTTTAATCATGCATATTGTTGCTCAAAAGTATTTACATAAACTTATTTTTATAGAATTCATAGGAATTCATTTTGATTTTAAAAGAATTTTCAAAAAATTTTTAATTGTCCAAGATACCTGGACAGTCGACAGCTATAGGATGTTGTCGACTGCTGTTACAGGGGTGGACATGGCTGAGAGTATCTCAGTTATCAACAGCTATTGACAGCCCTTCATAGCTGTCGACAACCATGTACAGAGGGCTCAGTAAGCTCAGTCTGTTGATAGTCAAGTTCTGCTATTGACAGCTAGCTGTTTTGCACTGACACATGTCTAATATTTTGGCATAAATTTTTACTTCGATCTCTGCTTGATATGATGCAAGTTGCATTACAAAGTTATCTCAAAGGACTATAATATCTTTTATATGGTAATTTTCAGATTCAAACATTTAAGTTATCAAATTTGGTTTTAAGTTAGCCCATATAAAAAGTTTTTACAGTTTTAGTTTGAAAACTTTCAGTATTTCGATCATATCTTTCTAACCTAATATCTTATTCATATAATTTTGTTTCAATAGAAAGATAACTTAAATGCTACAAATTCTTCATAGATAATATTTTTGAATTCAATTATTTTGACTTTCTAAAAAGAGTACGAAGTTTGCTTGTGTGCATGCCACTCGACATGTCGACAGCCAAGCATAGCTGTCGGCAAATAGTAGTCAAAACTTGCCTATTTTGCCTTGTAGCAGCTAGTTCAATGTGTAAACCTATCCAGATTCATTTCAAATGTGGTTTTTATGTTTAAACATGTTTTTAATATTTGAGTTTACTGATTTAAAATCTCTACTCTTGTCCTATAAATAAGAGTGATCAGAGATCATTATATAACACGTTTTACAATAAGTTTTGGAAAAAAAAAAAGTTTTCATGCCTCTCATTTCTAAATCTTTTATGAGGCAGCTTTCTTTGATTTTTCTATTTCAAATCTTTAGTTTTCTCTCACCCACACTTGAGCTCTTATTTCTTATCTATTCTATAAGTTGGGATTGTAAGAGAGTTATTGTTTGTGATCGTGTATTAATCGCTAAGATATATCAAATCATTGTATTGAGTTATTGGAGGTTGCAGTTTCGATCGAGCTCGTGGGCTCGTATGTTGAAGTTCTTACGGGAACTTATGAGGAAGGTTGTAGGTATTGTGGCACCAAGTGATCTTACGGGATCGCTTCTAGTGAAATCCTTCATTGCATTGAAGGCGGGGATGTAGAGCAAGTTGCTCAAATCTCGAAACAATTCTCTCACGTTTGTGATTGCTTAACTTTCTTTCTCAACTCAATTCTATTTATATCTTACATACATATTTCTTGTAATCAATTTATATGCATGATATATTACCTCACTATATACTTATGTTTAATTGCCATTCCTGTTTATATTTATATTGTTGTTATATGTGTTTATTCATTTAAATCAAGAAAGTAATTGTGCACCTCAACTCTTATTTTAAGAGAAATCACGAGGAGAAGTTCAGAGCCCTTCACAAGATATACAACTTCATTCTTGATTGTGAGTTTGACATTGCTTATGTGTTCATATATTAGTGTAGAATTATTGTTAATAAATTTTTAATTTCTGCATTGATTAGCATATCACCTATTCACCCCCCTCTAGGTGATTTCACGCCCAACGACTATAATTTTTAGCCGTTGGGGCCTATATGAGAACATATTTTTTTCTAATATAAGTCTAATGAAGCAAAAATGTGTATGGACAAATTTCAATACGCATATCAAACAATTAAAACTTGTTTTTGAAATTTTTTATTCATAAAATAGGCTTTTGATAAAATCAAAACTATAACTCATCAAAATAAGTTTCTTGAAACAAATAGAGTGCAAATATGTATGGATAGAATTCAATACATATTTCAAACTATAAAACTTATTTCTTTGAGATATATATCATATAAAGCTCATTTTGTTTTTAAATCAAACTTTTGAAAAACTAAACCACAAATTTTACTTTTAATGAAATCTAAAGTAAAAACTCAATTAAACCAATATCAAAATCTTTTGTTTGTGTGTAAACCTGAGAAATCAAATCAAATGTAAACTTAACAAAACCTCTAAATATTTACAAACTTTTTTACAAAATTCAAATCTTCTTTCTTGACCTTCTTCTCCTTGACTGATTGAAACTAGATTCCTTTGAGTTAGACTCCTTCTTGAGTATATAATGTGTTCTTTATACTTGATCTCTTGAATCAATACTAGTTAGTTGCAAACCTTGATTTTGAGTCTACTGATGAAGTTACACACCAAACTAAGATCTTGATTAAACCTGAAAACTTAAACAACATAAGATCATTAGTACTATAACTAAGTGAGCTAATCATCATCAAAACTAGAGTGATGACCTTTGGAAAAACAATCACAACTCAAAAAAAATGAGTAATTGCCTGAAAATGCACGTTGGGTATTTTGGAAGGACTTAGTTAGGTTAATCGAAGTTGAATTCTACCATAGGGAATCAAGATAGTACTGGCTATCCAGTTATCAGTTGTCAGTTATTCGATTATCAGTTGTCAAGGCTCTGTTGCCTGTCCTGATTAAGCGCCAGGAATGTTAGGCCATGGTATCAAGTGTGCACGATACTCTTCTAAAACACATGCACTTCATTATCAGGCAGTTACAACAATGATAACATTGTTTGATATGTAAAAAAATAGTTGTGGTATGTGATGCAACTAAGTAGCACATTAGTTAGGGTAATAATAATCAACAAGATTAGACATATATGCTGGGCTACTCATCTTTAAGTATCAGTTATTTTCTTTATAGTGATGAGTATCTTCTATTTACAATTTTATTCATGATATTATTTAGTTATTTTCTATTTATAGTTTTATTCATGAAATTATTTATCTAGTATTTTCATAATAGTATAGTGATATGCAGATAAAGGTGCGAACCGGGCGGGTCGGCTGGGCCAACAAGCCAGGAATCGGCCCGGGTTAGCCCGGGCATGTCCTGGCCTGGGCTATCCGGGCTGCTGCCCGTCCTGGGCACGCCCCCAAGCTCGGGTTCGGCCGCTGTGGTTAGCGGCCAGGCCGGGATGCAGCCGGGCCGCTCGCAGAACCGGGCCGAACTCGGTCCGTGCCCGTACCGGCCCGGGCTACCCGGCCAATGACTATTTTAATAGCCATTAAGCCGGGTCGGGGGTTTTTTGTAATATTTTTTTTTTCAAAACCCCCCAATGGCTATATTAGCCCAAGATATAGCCGTTTGGGGGGGGGGGGGAGGTTTGTAAATTGTTTTTTTACAAATTCCCCAAACGGGTATATTGACCAGAATTTATTTATTTTTTTTGTAAAAAAATTACATTTTAACTACCCATTCCTCTCTATAAATACTATGCGCTTTTTAGCACAGCACGTGATTTATTAACCCATCATGTCTCTACTGTAACTTTGAAATCTATTTTTAGTACAACTGAATGAGTATTGACTGATACGAGGAGCCACCTTAAGTTAGAAGCTATCGAGATGAGCTTCTACGAGAAGGATTGACTTGATGCAGAGACAAGAAGGTAGAATAAAATAGTAGATTAAATCATTGAAGACTCCCAGAAGATGAGTGTAGAAATGAAAATCTTTTATATTTGTATAATTGTATTTATATCAATTTCAATCTATATAATACATATGAAATTTTATCAATTTATACAGTTATACCTTAATTATTTATATTAATCTTTTGTATTTGTATCAATTTATCCAATTTATTGGATTGTTAATAAAAAATTACATTTACGTTTTTCAACTTGTATCAAACTTGTTCACATTTGAGTTTTTTGGGGATTTTTTAAAGAATTTTTTCGATTTTTTTTTGCATTTTTTACAATTTTTTGAAATTAGTCAGATTTTTTTTTAATAACTCAGGCTGGCCTGGCTCGGGTATGGCCCGACCCATCGGGTCTCCCTTATGAGGACTGGGCCTGAGCCGTGCCGGCCGGGAGAAGCGGGCAGGTGCGGGCCAGTTCGGGCCCTGGCCACAGCCCGCCAGAAACGGGATGGGCCCGGCCCGTCCCGTCCCATTTCACACCCCTATATGCAAGCACGTAACATGCACATGCACATTTCTTCATTTTACCACTCATTAGGTTGTTTTTGATGATCCTAAATTTGTATATTCAGGTATGGAGATGTTTTATTCTATTAACCAAGTGTTTGATGTGTAATCACCTAGAGGGGGGTGAATAGGTGACTAGCTAACCTAATGGTCAATTAATGCAGAATAAAAACTATTTATGTAAACTAAAACTTCTTAAGTTAAACACTGAGTATAACACAAGGGTGTAGCCGGATTTTCCGTGAAGGGCTCTGGACTAACTCCTCAAGATTCCTCTAAATAAGAGTTAAGGTGTCGCGTTGGCTCTTACGGTTGAATACAAGTGTTAGCAAACATTCCCCAAGCATAGAACAATTAAGATCACAATATATCAAGCATATAAAGATAAAGACAATATAAGCATGCGAGATATAATGACAAGTAAGAGATAGAGAGAGCAATCGTAACACGGGAGAATTGTTTCGAGGTTCGAGCACACTTGCTGTACGTCCCCGCCTTCAACACTATGAAGGATTTTCACTAAAATCGATCCCACCGGATCAATCGGTGCCGCAACACCTACGATGAGTTCCCACTAAAACTCTTGGACTCTCTAGTCCCTTCACTCGTTCCCGCAAGAACTACAGACCGCAAGCACGCAAGCTTGCCGAGGCCGCACCTCTACAAAGAGCTCTCACTAGAACTCGAAACACCGCGAACACACAAGTCCTCCTCCTCAAAGTAAAGATGAAGTCTTTGGTGATCAAACACTTTGATCACCTAAAATCCTCTCACAACAAAGATCCCTATAGGATAGGTGTAGCAATGGATAGCTCAAGTGATTGTGAAAAAACAAGGATAAAGTTGTGGTAAAAAATACAAGAAAATCACTTTTGAAAACTCTTGATAAACTCTCCTTTTGAATAAAAGTATTTGGCTATTAAACAAGTGGAGAAAACCTCTTAATAGAGTAGGAAAAACTGGTGCAAAAACCCACTCAAAATCTTGTTTAAAACAGTCCATAGAGCCCCCTTTATAGGCTAGGAAAAACTAGCCGTTGGAGCACAATTGCAGCTAGACGGCTATCGGTCGACCGGCCCGGTCGACCGGCCAATGGTCAGATTTCTGACCGTTGAGCCAGCGGTCGACCGGCCCGGTCGACCGTGGCGTGGAACAGAGAGCAGAGCTCTCTGCCGGTCGACCGACCCGGTTGACCGGGGCTTTCCAGAGAGCAGAGATCTTTAGCGGTCGACTGGGTTGGTCGATCGGACCTCCAGCCAGACTAGACGTGCACGCTTGTGCTCGTCGGTCGACCGACTTGGTCGATCGACTTCTGACTCGATCGACCGGCGTGGTCGACCGGTAGAAGCCAAAACAGAACTTTTTAGGGATTGAAAACTTGGTATTTTTCCTTTAATAAAATCCCATAAAATCTTTAAAAATCTACAAAAATAAGTTCAGTATAATACTTTGATATACAAACATGTCTGAGTAAAAATCAAACCATGTTACAACATTTTGAACTATTTTTGTAACTTAGAAATTTTGGCTCAAAACAAAATCTGTATTTTTCCATATAGATTTTTTTCAAAACTTCTTCAAATACAAAAATAAGATATTTTAAACACTTTTAAAGCATAGAGTGTATGGATATGATCCACTACACATACATGAAGAAATATCTATGTTTTTTTTATAAGCACTAAAATAGTTTTGGTTAAAACACATGTATATATTAAACTCCAAAAATCAAAACGGTATTTTTCCAAAATGAAAACTCTTTTGTATTTTTCCAAATAAAAACTCTTTTATGAAAACACATCTAAATCTTGTGTGTGAGTGTATATGGTATACTTGAGCAATCCACCAACTATTCTATCCTTTACATTTTATCTAAAATAAAATCTTAATAAAACAAACCTAGACACAAGTCTCCCCTTGAAGTCTTCACATGAATTCTTCTTCTCCTTCTTGACTTGGTCCAAACCATGATCCAATGAGCTAGACTCCTCTTGAGTACTTGATATGGTCTTGATGCATAGGCTCTTGAATTAAACCGTATTAGCTCCAAAACTTGACTTTAAATCCTTTGTTGAAGCTAAACACCTATTAAGATCTTGATCACAAATCAGAGACTAATTAAACACAAGATCACTAATACTGTAACTACATGAGTTGATCATCATCAAAACTAGAGTGATGGCCTTTGGGCCAACAATCTCCCCTTTTTTATGATGACAAAACTCATGGAGTTATATATGCTTGGATTAAAGTAAAGCTTCAAAGAAGCTCCCCCTTAACTCATGCATAACAAATAAGAAATAAGATATGGTAATGAAGTACATAAAACTAAACAACTAAACATGCATCAACAAGGTGAGAAACAAAAACATAAATCCAAAATCCTTTTTCTAAAAAACTTTTCTCCCCCTTTTTGTTTAAACTTTCAAAAATATTATTCTCCCATTTTGTAAAACATAAGATGCATAAACTCAATATATGCAAGAACTCAAATATGCATATATAAACTCAAAATCTTTCTCTCCCTTTTTGTCAATCATCAACAAAGGGATTAAAGTAAACATAAAACAATGTTCTCCTCCTTTTTGTCAAAAATCAACAAAGGGGTGAAATTAAATCAACCAATAAAGATATACATGCGATATACATTCATGAAGAGGAAGACGCTAAGTTAACTTCCCTACATACATGCATTACATGAAGAAGAGATGACAAGTCCTAGCTCACTTAACGCATAATATACAATGCATAAGTGTCCCCCTACACATGTGTATCGCATAAAGAAGAGTTGTCAAGCTCCTCAATATAAGATACACTCAACATGAATCTATATATAGAAGAGATGTTGAGCTCCCCTTGCATATAGGCAATACATATCAAAACATTTTAATTTTTTTTTTGATAATTACTTAAAACAAAATTTGAAATTACTCAAGGTAATAAAACACATTTTGAGATACCTTTGTAAATAAACAAAATTTTATGATTCTAATTGTAAACAAATTAAGATATCACAAGATTTTGATATCATATGAAATAGGAAATATTTTGATACCAATTTAAATTTACATCAATTTTTGATACCAATAGAAATACATGATAAATTTTGATACCAAGTAGGTCAAACATATTGATACCAAATAAAATTTAAACCCAATTGGAAATTGAAACATATTGATACCAATTAAAATATATGGATACCAATTGAATTAAATAGATACCAATTAAAGTTTATTTTAGACTATGATATCAATAAAAATACCTATTGAAAATAATGCATAAGCTTATTAAAACACCAATTGAGATACCAATTGAAAATCAAGATTTGAATTAAGCTTAGCATAAACATACTTTGTGCTTTAAATATGTAAATATTTTGTAACTCAAGCACAAACATATCATATATATGTATGAAAAATGAAAATACCAATAGAAATTGATATTATACGAAATGAAGTATACATATATAGAAACAAAATATGAGTATATACGAAAATATCAATTGAGATACCAATTGAAAATATGATGTGAAATAAATGTATAACTCATAATATTTACCCTATTTCATGCAACTCATAATATTCACCTATTTCATGCACAAGATAAAAGATTTTCAATAAGGCATACAAGACATGCTCGCCCATCCGTCCGCCCTTAACGGGGTTGGTAGGGTTTTCAAAAATAGGAGGTTGAAAATATTTTTATTATGAAAACACTACAAAATGAAGAATAAATAACTAGTTAAAAGTAATTTTTAAAAAACTAGTTAAAGATCCTTCAAACATGAAATCAAATCATATGAATCTATGAAGCATGCTAAAACCACAAGAATTGACACTCGAAATATATAAGGCTCAAAATATCTCATAAAAATAATGTCATGAGTAAACAAATGAAATGTGAGTGTACCATAATCATGTGAGTAGAATTTTCATGAACTTAAGCAATAAGGCTAAAAAACATCAATCATGTGAAAAACATGAAAATCATTTTTCATATAAAGATGAAAATCATAAAAATTCATTTTTCATCTAAAAACAAACTTCTAGGTATATGTATGTTTTTATCCAAAACTAATAATATGCACACATATCCCAAACATAAAAAGAGTCCATTATATAAATTGCATGAAGGCAAATGACTCAAGGGGTATACATGTATATTTATTAGTTTTGAACAGAAAATAGCATATACATGAAGTAAAAAATGTAAATAGGCAAAACAAGTGTAAATAAGAAAATCATCAAAACTAGGCTATACATATGCATATAGTGAGTATATATGAGCAATGAAGTACAAACGTATATGAATCAAATGTTGCTCACTACTTGTACAAGTATATATCTAATTTTTGACAAAAACTACATCTAAACTAGTATTTACCACATGAAGCATAAAACATAATGATGAAAACAAAACATGCTAAAATCATATATGTATATATTAAAGCATGTAAAAAAAAAGGAGTTTAGAGAAAGTTACCAAAACATAAGAACCATACTCCAAATCTCCAAAATATGGTGGTTGTCCCACCAAACCTCCTGATAGCGGTGCATCAAATGTATGTCCATCAAATCCATGTGCATCCACCATCAAGGCACCACCTCTCTCACGTTTGTGAGAGCCCGCACCTACATCAAATACAAAAGGTGAGGATTTTGGTACCCATTTTCTTTTGGGTCCTCGGGGTTAGCATTGTAAGAAACCCAAGCATTCTTGTTAGCAAATTTAAAGAATTAATTCTATCATAACAAAATCTTGCTAAATGGCCTTTGCGGCCGCAATATGTACACTTGTACACTCTAGGATGCGTATGTATATGAGTGTGGTCATGACGTGCAAAGTCTGCATATGCATGTTGAGGGTGATGTGCATGAACATATGGAGCTTGTTTTTTTGAAAATAAGGACTCCAATCTAGAATGGTTAAAAGCACATTTGCTCAAAGTTGAGCTCAAACAATCTATTTTATTTTTCAAAAATTTAACTTCATTTTTAGTAGTAGCATGAAAAGCATGATCAACAAACTTTTTCTTTTTAGAAACATTAACTTTTTCTTTTCAACCATTTTTCTTTTAAAGAGTTATTTTCATTAAAAACAACTTCTTTTTGTTTTTCCACCAAAACAATTTTATCTTTCAAAGAAGTATTTCCTTCACAAAGATCATTTAATTTAGAAAGTAAGGAAACATTTTTATTTTTCAAACTTTCATTTTCTTCTTAAAACATTCCAATTCTTCTTGTAAAGAATCTTTTTCTTTTAACAAACAATAAAATTTATTTTTCATTTTCTTATTATCCTTTTTAAGCATTTCATTCTTTTCTAGGAGTTGTTGACAAAATGATTCAAGTTCATTATAGGACATATCAACATCCTCTTCTAACTCGGATTCAGTGTTTACCTCAAGGGGTTATCCCCTTGGACCATGTAGCATACATTGGAAGCTTCACTTCCAACATCCGAGTCGCTCCCCGTATAATATTGTTCTTGTTCGTCAAGGGAGATGATGGTGTTCCATACTACAAAAGCCGAATCAAGATTAGCAACCCTACATAAATAATCACTATTTAGGGTACTCTTCAAAGCATGAATGGCTTTTGAGTTAGCCTCAATATACTTGCTATTATTAATATATGAATCTTTAATAGTAGCAAGACAAACATGAATGCCTAGTCCTTTAAGGTACATAGACATCTTAACCTTCCAAGTTTGGATGTTAAGAATGTCAAAGGTGGGAGGTGACATGAAATTCATGTGTGTGTACAAATATTGTGATTAGCTATAAAATGAGAATTTTAACTCTAGGTTGTAAGACCCAAATCAAGAGCACTTGCTCTGATACCAATTGTAATCACCTAGAGGGGGGTGAATAGGTGACTAGCTAATCTAATGGTCAATTATTGCAGAATAAAAAATATTTATGCAAACTAAAACTTCTTAAGTTAAACACCGAGTATAACACAAGAGTGTAGCCGGATTCCCCGTGAAGGGCTCTGGACTAACTCCTCAAGATTCCTCTAAATAAGAGTTGAGGTACCGCGTTGGCTCTCTTGGTTGAATACAAGTGTTAGCAAACATTCCCCAAGTATAGAACAATTAAGCACACAATATATCAAGCATATAAAGATAAAGACGATATAAGCATGCAAGATATAAAGACAAGTAAGAGATAGAGAGAAATCGCAAACACGGAAGAATTATTTCGAGGTTCGAGCACACTTGCTCTACGTCCCCGCCTTCAACACTATGAAGGATTTCCACTAAAATTGATCCCACCAGATCACTCGGTGCTTTAACACCTACGAGGAGTTCCCACTAGAACTCTTAGACTCTCTAGTCCCTTCACTCGTTCCCGCAAGAACTGCACACCGTAAGCATGAAAGCTTGCCGAGGCCGCACCTCTACAAAGAGCTCTTACTAGAACTCGAAACACCGCGAACACACAAGTCCGCCTCCTCAAAGTAAAGATGAAGTCTTTGGTGATCTAAACACTTTGATCACCTAAAATCCTCTCACAACAAAGATCCCTATAGGATAGGTATAGCAATGGATAGCTCAAGTGATTGTGAGAAAAACAAGGATGGAAGTTGTGGTGAAAAACATAAGAAAATCACTTTTGAAAACTCTTGATAAACTCTCCTTTTGAATGGAAGTATTTGGCTCTTAAATAAGTGGAGAAAATCTCTTAATAGAGTAGGAAAAACTGGTGCAAAAATCCACTTAAAATCTTGTTTAAAACAGTCCATAAGAGCCCCCTTTATAGGCTAGAAAAAACTAGCCGTTGGGGCACAATTGCAGCCTGGACGGCTGTCAGTCGACTGGCCCGGTCGACCGACCAACGGTAAGATTTCTGACCGTTAAGCGCGGCCGACCGGCCCGGTCGACCGTGGCCTGGAACAGAGAGCAGAGCTCTCTGCCGGTCGACCGACCCGATTGACCGGGGCTTTCCAGAGAGCAGAGCTCTCTGGCGGTCGACCGGGTCGGTCGATCGGCCCTCCAGCCAGACTAAACGTGCACGCTTATGCACGTCGGTCGACCGACTCGGTCGATCGACTTCTGACTCGATCGACCGGCGCGGTCGACCAGCAGAAGCCAAAACAGAACTTTTTAGGGATTGAAAACTTGATATTTTTTCCTTTAATAAAATCTCATAAAATCTCTAAAAATCTACAAAAATAAGTTCAGTATAATAATTTGATATACAAACATGTTTGAGTAAAAATCAAACCATGTTACAAATATTTTGAACTATTTTTGTAACTTAAAAATTTTAGCTCAAAACAAAATCTGTATTTTTCCAAATAGATTTTTTTAAAACTTCTTCAAATACAAAAATAAGATATTTTAAACACTTTTAAAGCATAGAGTGTATGGATATGATCCACTACACATACATGAAGAAATATCTATGTTTTTGTTAATAAGCACTAAAATAGTTTTGGTGAAAACACATGTATATATTAAACTCCAAAAACCAAAACGGTATTTTTCTAAAATGAAAACTCTTTTGTATTTTTTTAAAATAAAAACTCTTTTATGAAAACACATCTAAATCTTGTGTGTGAGTGTATATGGTGAAAAGTCACCTAGAGGGGGGGTGAATAGGTGACAATGCTAATCAATGGACAATTTAAAAATTATGATGCAACAATCACCCAATAAGATTGACAAGATAAATGAAAGCAAGTGAATATTGCAATGATGATGATGAGCAAGAAATAAATGCAATGAAAGTAAAGTAAGGAGCACAAGAATGTAAACCAAACGCACACACAAAGATTTGTTATCGAGGTTCGAGCACCCAGCTCTACTTCCCCGCCTTCCCCAGAAGGATTACTAACTACTTCCACTATCACCAAGATATCAAAAATACACCGGAGTACCCAACTCCACAATCTCAAGTACAAGCAATTTCTGAGTAGTCAAAAGACCACAAACTCTCTCTTGCAAAATTCTCTTCCCTTACAAGGTCCTTAGAGAACAATGAGTATGATTTGAAGCTCTTGTGTGTAAAGGAAAAAGAAAATGAAATCAGAGAATTCTTGAAAACACTTCAGAAAATGAGGAGAAATTTAGCTCAAAAACCAAGAAACCAAGCTCTTTTGAATGCCTTAAACTCTTGAAAATTTTCTTGTAATAATTGGTAAATGAACCTCTCCAACACCCCTATTTATAGGAGAGGGCTAGGGTTTAGGGATAAAACACTTAAGGCTAATCAGGTCGTATTAAGTTCAAAATATATCCCTTAACTAATTTTAAACACAAAAATACAAAATAAAACAGCTCAGAAAAATGCCCGTTACTGTTCAAACGGCTAGTCCGGTCGACCGATCGGTCGACCGCCTTTTCAAAAAAAAAGAGCCGTTACAGGCAGCCGGTCGACCGCCCCGTTCGACCTAAAAATACAGAGAGCAAAACTGTTACAGTCAGGTCGACCGCGCGGTCGACCGGAAACATGCACACGGATACGTGCATCTGCCAGAACCTCGGTCGACTTAAGCGGTCGACCGGCAAAACCTGACACAGGCACGGTCGACCGGTCGGTCGACCGGCTCAGGTCAAAAATCTAAATTCAAACGGAATTTTGAAGAGACTTTGATTTTTATCAAAAATATTTTAAATAGGAATAAGTATAAAACATAAAGATGGATTTGTAGGCAGAGGATTTTGTATTAAAATATTTTTGTATAGTTTATAGGAAATAATCTTAGAAATAAGATGTGCGCAAAAACGTGTGTGATTGAGCTTCAAACCTATTCATTATTCTTTAACAAATTCTAAAACTATAAACAAATCTATTTGAGTGTTCTAAAGCAATCTTCAAGTCTTGAGCCATGCTATGCCTTGCTAGAGCCTTCTTCTTCTATGTTCCTTCCTTGATGTGCAATATGCCTACTTTGCTTCATGAACCTAGAAGTTGTTGCAATAGCTAAGCAATGGCCTCCAAATATGGTACTAACCTGAAACTTATCTTAAACAAACTTATTAGTACCAAATAGCTCTTATTTGGTTTGTCATCATCAAAACTCTAAACAAATGGAGAGTGTAACCTTTTGGGCCAACAATCTCTCCCTTTTTGATGATGACAAAACAATAGGCTATAGACAAAAATATAGGTGAGGAGAAAGCTCCCCCTCAAATTATGCTATCATAAAAACAATGTAAGGTGCAAGCAAAAACTTATAGGATCAAAAATCATGAATGGAATGCTTGCAAAAACACTTAATACGCAAACATGAATTCATAAAAACACCAAAAATTACAAAACATGTATAAACTCATATGGAACCAAAACCATATGAACTCATACTTCTATCATATAAACTCATTCTCCCCTTTTTGTCATACATGAAAAAGGGTTAAGAAAAATATTTTTATTCAATGACACAAACATTAAGTTCACCACAAATAAAAGAAAATCTAGAAAAATCAAGTGGTTTAGTGAAAATATCGGCTAGTTGCAAATTCGTAGAAACATAATCAATATCTATATCTCCTTTCTCAAAATGATCTCTAAGAAAGTGATATCTAATCTCAATGTGCTTGGTCTTACTATGTTGATATGCATTCTTAGTCATGTGTATAGTGTAGTCGCCGGAAAAAGGAATAAAGGGGCGTTCGTTGTAAAATTTCCTTGAATCAGATGAAAAATTACAACAAAACTGTTTTCCTTCCAGTTACAAGGGAGGGAGGATGTTGAATCTTGAATCCTCCCTTTGTTTAAGGCTGGGTTCTTCAAGCGGCGGTGGAGAGTAAATCTTGTTCTCCGTTGACCGGATGACCGTCGGGATCGTCAGGGATCTTCTCTTTGGCTGGTAGAAGGAGTAACACAGCTCTGTCTACCAAAACTCTCAAAGAGAAGGTAGGCAAAGGCAACTTGAGCGCATCAAGTTCTCTGAAGGGCTTTACTCTCTTTCTTTTCTCCTCGTCGTTGATTGGCCGACTCTCCTCCTGTTCTCCTCGTCGTTGTTGTCCCCTGCCTGTGTTGTTGTCGTTTGCGATGGGGCTATTTATAGAGGTTCCAGGGGTGAACGTGCCCCCTAAAATGCTCCACAATGAGGGGCTGACCTCGCTATGTGGGCGGCGACTGGCCCCATAACCAGGGCGGTTATAACTGAGGCGCGGGTTTCAACCCACGCGCCTTGATACTGTGACGCGGGCTTTGGGCCCTCGCGCCTTGATGCTGAGACGCGGGTGTCGAGCCCACGCGCCTTGATGTTGAGACGCGGGTGTCGAGCCCACGTGCCTTGATGTTGAGACGCGGGTGTCGAGCCCACGCGCCTTGATGTTGAGACGCGGGTGTCGAGCCCACGCGCCTTGATGTTGAGACGTGGGTGTCGAGCCCACGCGCCTTGATGTTGAGACGCGGCTGGCCATCATCAGTCCTGCGTCCAGAACTTGAAACTCTGCCCTTTTTTTTTAATGGCTTGTCTTTTAATGATTTTTAGACAGCCTACAGAACCCCCTCCAAAGTTTTCGATATTCCGCAGTTAACTGGGACGGATTTCGAAATACTTTAGACTCTAGCTGAATTCACCTCTATGACTGGACTGTTAATGCTCCGGGTTTGATCTTATCTGGAGTTGGTCTTCGTGAGTGTAATGTTGAACTCTTTGAGGCCACCAGAGTTGATCGTGTTGAGTGTCTAGATACACAGTCTAAACCTCCCCGATTGCTTTTAGTCTGTCATGGACGCGCTTTAAGCCAGGAGTGGACGATCGTCTGCTTGTGCCAGTGTACTGTTGAATTGATTTGCAGAAGCAAGGACTGAACGCCAGTTCTTCTCTTTTTTTTGAAAAGCAGAGATGGTACTGCTTTAAAGACGTGAGTTTCATGGGGCTCGTCTTTTGGCAATGGAAACGCGACTGATATTTCTTCAGGCAGACGCGATGCTAGGCCAGATTGGAGGGACGCAAACTTCGGAGAGACGCGCCTCTTTGGAATAAAGATGCGACTTTCTGGACGCATTTATGGAGGTGCTGACGGGGCACGTCCATCGAAGAGACGCGGCCGTCGGGTGCGAATCCGTGCCATGTC
>JAVJIF010011038.1:0-58593 GCA_038442645.1 Agave tequilana | reverse complement strand
GACTAACAGTAGGGTCTAGTCGACTAAAACTGTGTAACAGAGAGTTGGGTTTCTGATTCAGGAAATGTTAGTCGACTAGGTTAGAAGGGGTAGTCGACTAATAGAAGGGTCAAGTCGACTAACAGACACTTAAGTCGACTAAAACTGTGACACAGAGAGTTGGGTTTGGTTTCAGGAAAAGGTTAGTCGACTAGGGTAAAAAGTATAGTCGACTAGGGGTCTCAAGTCGACTAATATTTATGATAAGTCGACTGGAGCGAGAGTTGGGTTTTCTGATTTCAAGAAAAGGTTAGTCGACTAGGGTCAAGGTGTAGTCGACTAATAGGGATCTATAGTCGACTAATAGAAGAGATGAGTCGACTAAAACTGTGAATCAGAAAAGGTTACGTTTCAATCTAAGGGTTTCTAGTCGACTAGGTTCTAGGTCAAGTCGACTAATCGTGGTCAAAAACAGAACGCAGAACAGAATTCGCTGGTTGTGTTTGATGGTCTAAAAATGTGATTTTTATGACATATGAACACAAGATATGGAGATACAAGTATACTAGGAATGGAACAAGTCTTGGTGAGTAAAAATACTCACTTTGAATGGTTTAATTGAGACTCGATGTACTCGAAAGGATCCCAAGGTGGAGATGATGGCCTCAATCCAAAAGTAGTTGTTGCTTGAGATGGAGAAGATGATCTTGGTGTTGCTTTGGGAGTTGGTGGTTGAAGATGAAGACCTTGATGATGCCCTAGATGAAGCTCTTGAAGTTGGTGGTTGAGTTGAGATGGAGGAGGGATTTTGGTGAGGGCTTTCTCTTTGATGAAATGAAGAAAAAGGAAAAGAAATGTAAAGGAGTGGTTTATATATGTTTTGGAATTTGTGAAGGAGTTGTAATTGAGATGGAAGAGAGGGGGTTTGTGTGTAAAAGGGGAAGCATGAGGTGTCACTTGACAATCATGACCGGCCAAGTGGAGGGTGAGGTGTAGGGTTAGGTGGAGATATTTTGAGATGGAAGAGTGTGGAAGAAAATGGATTTTGGAAAAGATTAGGAATATGGGAAAATGGAAATCTCTTTGGCTTGTGATGGCTTGTGAAGGAAGGAAAGAATAAATGAAAAAGGAAAATGGTAATGAAATGATAAAGAGAAGATATTTCCTCTTGAACTCAAATGAAACTGTTGAATAGACAGATACCCGGGTTAAGGTCAAAGATGTGGAAATCATTTCGGAAAATACCGAAATCGTCCGAAATTCAAGTATCTCGGAACGACTCGAAATAATTACCAAAAATCAATAATAATATATAAAGACCAATAGTGAAATCCGTTTGAAGAAATACTTTATAGTTTTAAAACTAAAAATCCCGGAATCAGTTACCTACCGACTCCGATGGAATTTTCATAAAATCATAAAATTCTCAGAAAAAGTATTTAAGTAGGAAATGTAATTCTAAAAGATAAAGTCTAAATGACCATCATGAAATTCCAAACAGTTTGAGAATTAAAAATCGGGAATCGGTCAGCGGCACTGGCCGACACCGGTTTTGAAGAAATTCAATTAATCCAAGAAAAATCCAGAAAATCACAGAAAATCTAATATATTGGAAAATAATATTTGAAACCGAAATCGGTCAATTCTACACATCAGAAAGACTAAATCGAAGAATATACCATGATCGGGCCTTCGGTTCAGACTAGGGCTGACTCCGAGTCCACGAATCCACATCCAAGATAAAACAATCATATAAGGAATTCATAATACAGAATAAATACAGGAAACAATTCAAAAAATACGATCGAAAATCTGAATACGCAACTAAGTACGTATTCCGGGAACGGGGTATTACAATCCACCCACCTTACAAAAAATTGCGTCCTCGCAATTTCATTAAGGGGCAAATTGAACACAAAGGAGGACGAAGGCACGAATAAAGGCTTCATAAAACCAAAACAGGGGATAAGATGAATACAGGAAGGACCAGAATGAACAATGAAAGAGTGACAAGAGAAAATATTTAGAATGATAATCAACTCAAATACAAGATATGGGGTAGGGGTTACCATGATATCCCTAAGGCTCCTGATTTGGATACCGGTCTTCACGTTCTGCTGCATCGCCTGATGCCTCTGCTGCCATGTTGTAACCTTGGCCTCTACCCTGATCTGTTCTAGCTCTCATTCCCCTTTGCTGATGATCATTCCGTTGGGGTGGAAATGGAACTCTTCGATCAACAGGTTCAGGGTTCCTCCTCAGTGGCGGCGCTGGAAGTGCTGGAGCTGGACGTGCTGGGGCTGGAAGAGCTGGTCTGATCGGTGCCACATGTCCAAACTTTTTGTACTGGCAATCCCTGAGCGTATGACTCCCTTTCCCACATGCCAAACATAATCCATTGGCCACCCAACAATCTCTCTTATAATGTCCGGGCCTGTGGCAGAAGTTGCATACAATCTGAGACAGAGGAGGTTGGAATGGTCTCTCCATCATCGGGCCATGAGCTGCCCTATCTGCATCTTCCTCATCCATCAACTCAAAAGGCCTCTTCTTGGCCTGGTTCCTCATCTGGGTCAATCTCTTCTTCTCCAATCCACGCTCCACTTCTCGAGCTATGGTAAGGACTTCTGAATAAGTCTTCAGCTGCTGGGGCATTAGGAAAACTTGGATGTCCATCTGCAGGCCCTGCTGAAATCTACTTGCCCGCTTCTCCTCATCAGTTACCATATACGGAGCAAAGCGGCTAAGTCTGAGAAACCCCGCGGCATACTCATCCACGGACTTCTCCCTTTGCTGAAGTCTGATAAACTGCTCTTCCATATCTTTCTCTGAGCAGTAGCAGGGAAGAATCTGCTATAAAAATCTTGGAGAACGTGTCCCAAGTGACAGGCTTCTCCAATCTTGCCTCCTCAGCTAGCCACCAAGTTCTAGCTATATCCTTCAATTGAATCTTGGCGACTTCCACTTGGTTCTCCTGTGGAACTCTGGCTGCATTCAACAAGTCTGATGTGTCTGTCAGCCATTGCTCAGCATCCAAGGGTTTCTCTCCACCGTGAATATGGCTGGCTGCAGTCTTCTGAAATCCGATATATCCCCGGCCTTTGTCCTTTAGGTGCTGCTAACTCTTGCCGGAGAAGTTCGGTCTGTTTGCTGCTGGTTCTCCATCATCAGCTGGATAACTCTCAGTATATCCACATTCTCTCCCGCTGCTCCATTTGATGCTGGTCCAGAGATGCTACGACCCGATCTCCTCTCCATACTAAGATGGCTAAAGATAACTGGAAGGAGTTGGAAAAAGGAAGGAGTTTAGGACACAAGGGAAGGAATCAAAAGAATTAGATAAATCAAGAAGGACTAGATAACTTTGTACATTGTAGTTGGCAATAGCAAATTACTGGAATTTGCAGCTTGTTTGTACTATAGAGGTAAGAGCCTAAGCTCTGATACCAACCTGTAACGCCCCGATTCCACGGATACGGGGACGTCACTGCAACGTATATACGTAGGTCAGAAAGTGCCCCCACGTATATACGCTAAGCATAAAAGTACAAGTAAGGGATCAGAGTACAACACAAAGCGTGGTATACATACACATGCCAACATAAAAGGTACATATACAAAGTCATCACAGTGTATGATAAACATTACATATTACATATGTCTTTTATCACAACCAAGTCCAAAAGTAAAATATACAATAAAGATACAAAATGCTCACGAGAAGGGTGAAGATCCCGTGAGTCAAAAGGAGTCTGGCACGAAGGAAGTAGAGCTAGTCTGCCTGCTCACTAAAGAAAGCTCGATCTACTGTGGACAGCTCCACTTCGATCCAAGCTTCAACCTGAACATACAAATCCAAGGGAGTCAGGACCTCCCAACAATGAACAGGCTACAGCCAAATGGCTAAGTGACAAGAGTAGAAAGGTTAGAACACAAGTAAGGCAGATATGAACAAGTGAATCATAAAACAGGAAATCCAGGTTAAAACTGATTATAAGCAAGATTGATTGTATACGCTTAAGTCACGGTCCCATGAGACTAATACATCGAAGGAATAATCCAAACAAGGAAACCCTCATCTATATACCTTTATCTCATGCCACAGAAATCCAAGCGTATAGAATCAGAGTTGCAAATCATATGAAAGTCAAACAGGAATACATAACAAGAATACTAAGAATCATAACTAGAAACATAACTGGAATAACGGGAATCATAATAAGTATCACAACTGGAAACATAACTGGAATCATGACTGGAATATCAAGAATCATAATAAGATCCATAACGGTTATCAATTATTATTATAACTCGTCTAACCCATATATCTAGGTATGTGTCTCGGTATCGATCCCAACCCACATACATCCATATATAAGAAAGTCGAGGGTTGTTATCGGAAGCTGATGGAGAACTGATATAGCTTCTTATAGTAGTTCCCATACACCTGGGACCAGTTTTGGAGGCCCAAAGTCCCCCTAACAGTAATCTGTGGGCCCAAAGTCCCACTAACAGTACCGCCAATATGTCATATTCCCATACTATAAGCAAGATATCATTCCGGCATCCATCACTTCCTCCCATACCCATACAAGTTGTAGCTTATTAAGATTATCAGGTTACGGGAATAAACAGTCATAACAGTAATAGCCCTACAGATTCAAGAGGTGGCCCCCACAGATTCAAGAGGTGGCCCCCACCGTGAGGTGTGGCACTTTGTTCCATGTGGCACTTTGTTCTGAGGGGGTGGATTCTAGAGGTGGCCCCCACCGAGTATGGTGTGGCACTTAGTTCCATAAAACAAGACATGATTCCCGTAAACATAATAATTACAAAGTCAGGTGTATCATGCTTGGTTTTAAAAGATAGCATGACAAGGTGGTGATATATCACAAGCAATAAAACATAACAATAGATTGATAATAGGCCGGGTCAGTCATGACATAACAATAGGGTCCAGCAAAGTAGTGGCATGTCAGGTGATATACATGTGTTAAAAGGAAACGGGTAACTGACAGGTCTGAATTATGACAAGGCAAGAGGAAACATAGAAGCAACGAAGAGTTCAACGACCTCGAAGGGTCTGCCACGCATGGTATACGATAAGAGTAAGAATATCACTGGCAAGATACAAGTATAAGAATGAAACAAACAGTTGCATGGCAATACTTAAACATAGAAATATGAAGTAACTAGAGGTTATATACTTCAAGTAATAGGTCATGAAGTACAATATACAAACGTATAACCGAAGCATAAGATCCAAATTTAAGATAGTAATTAACTGTAACAGACAGTCAAAGTTAGTCGACTAAGGTCAAGGGAGTAGTCGACTAATAGAAGGGTTAGTCGACTAACAGTAGGGTCTAGTCGACTAAAACTGTGTAACAGAGAGTTGGGTTTCGATTCAGGAAATGTTAGTCGACTAGGTTAGAAGGGGTAGTCGACTAATAGAAGGGGTAGTCGACTAACAGTAGGGTCTAGTCGACTAAAACTGTGTAACAGAGAGTTGGGTTTCTGATTCAGGAAATGTTAGTCGACTAGGTTAGAAGGGTAGTCGACTAATAGAAGGGTCAAGTCGACTAACAGACACTTAAGTCGACTAAAACTGTGACACAGAGAGTTGGGTTTGGTTTCAGGAAAAGGTTAGTCGACTAGGGTAAAAAGTATAGTCGACTAGGGGTCTCAAGTCGACTAATATTTATGATAAGTCGACTGGAGCCGAGAGTTGGGTTTTCTGATTTCAAGAAAAGGTTAGTCGACTAGGGTCAAGGTGTAGTCGACTAATAGGGATCTATAGTCGACTAATAGAAGAGATGAGTCGACTAAAACTGTGAATCAGAAAAGGTTACGTTTCAATCTAAGGGTTTCTAGTCGACTAGGTTCTAGGTCAAGTCGACTAATCGTGGTCAAAAACAGAACGCAGAACAGAATTCGCTGGTTGTGTTTGATGGTCTAAAAATGTGATTTTTATGACATATGAACACAAGATATGGAGATGCAAGTATACTAGGAATGGAACAAGTCTTGGTGAGTAAAAATACTCACTTTGAATGGTTTAATTGAGACTCGATGTACTCGAAAGGATCCCAAGGTGGAGATGATGGCCTCAATCCAAAAGTAGTTGTTGCTTGAGATGGAGAAGATGATCTTGGTGTTGCTTTGGGAGTTGGTGGTTGAAGATGAAGACCTTGATGATGCCCTAGATGAAGCTCTTGAAGTTGGTGGTTGAGTTGAGATGGAGGAGGGATTTTGGTGAGGGCTTTCTCTTTGATGAAATGAAGAAAAGGAAAAGAAATGTAAAGGAGTGGTTTATATATGTTTTGGAATTTGTGAAGGAGTTGTAATTGAGATGGAAGAGAGGGGGTTTTGTGTAAAAGGGGAAGCATGAGGTGTCACTTGACCAATCATGGCCGGCCAAGTGGAGGGTGAGGTGTAGGGTTAGGTGGAGATATTTTGAGATGGAAGAGTGTGGAAGAAAATGGATTTTGGAAAAGATTAGGAATATGGGAAAATGGAAATCTCTTTGGCTTGTGATGGCTTGTGAAGGAAGGAAAGAATAAATGAAAAAGGAAAATGGTAATGAAATGATAAAGAGAAGATATTTCCTCTTGAACTCAAATGAAACTGTTGAATAGACAGATACCGGGTTAAGGTCAAAGATGTGGAAATCATTTCGGAAAATACCGAAATCGTCCGAAATTCAAGTATCTCGGAACGACTCGAAATAATTACCAAAAATCAATAATAATATATAAAGACCAATAGTGAAATCCGTTACTTTATAGTTTTAAAACTAAAAATCCCGGAATCAGTTACCTACCGACTCCGATGGAATTTTCATAAAATCATAAAATTCTCAGAAAAAGTATTTAAGTAGGAAATGTAATTCTAAAAGATAAAGTCTAAAGGACCATCATGAAATTCCAAACAGTTTGAGAATTAAAAATCCGGGAATCGGTCAGCGGCACTGGCCGACACCGGTTTTGAAGAAATTCAATTTAATCCAAGAAAAATCCAGAAAATCACAGAAAATCTAATATATTGGAAAATAATATTTGAAACCGAAATCGGTCAATTCTACACATCAGAAAGACTAAATCGAAGAATATACCATGATCGGGCCTTCGGTTCAGACTAGGGCTGACTCCGAGTCCACGAATCCACATCCAAGATAAAACAATCATATAAGGAATTCATAATACAGAATAAATACAGGAAACAATTCAAAAAATACGATCGAAAATCTGAATACGCAACTAAGTACGTATTCCGGGAACGGGGTATTACAGATTCATCCTCACTAGATTTCTCCTCCACATATTTCATTGTTTGGAGCTTGAGAGAGGTCAGAGTGTTCCACACTGCAAAAGCGGAATCATAATGAGAAACCAATATAAGATATTCTTTGCTTAGAGTGTGCCTAAGTGCCTCTAGAGATTGTGCATTAGCCTCTATATGTTTGTCATTACCAAGATAAGATTTCTTTGTAGTGGCAAGGTAAACATGCATACCTAAGATTTTAAGGTACATGGACATCTTAACTTTTCAAACATCAATGATGGAAGTATCATACATGGGAGGGGTCATTAAATCCATGAGTGTGTGTAAACAAATATGTGTGCAAATGCAAATATAGATTAGCTAGCCAATATCTCACTCCTAGGTGGTTAAACCTAATATCAGGAGCGTAGGTTCTTATACCAATTGAAAATACACCTAGAGGGGGGGTGAATAGGTGTATGGCTAATATAATGACAAATGATGTGGAATTAAAAATCACACTTAGTGTAACCAAAGAGTGTCGCCGAATTCCCGATGAAGGATTCTAAACTAACTCCTCTAAATTTTCTAAATAAGAGTTGAGGTGCTATGTAAAGCGCTCTTGGTTCAACACAAGTGAGGCACACAAATAATACCAAGCATATAAGATATGAGTAATATGAATCAATGCAAGATATAAAGAGAGAGAGAGAGAGAGAGTTAAGAGATAGTGGATCAATCGCAAATTCAAATATATGTTTCGAGGTTTGAGCCACTACTCTATGTCCCCGCCTTCACACAGAATGATTTCCACTAATGCGTCCACACAGGACTTTCCACGCAGGAAACCTCCACTGAGGATTTGGCAAATACAAACTAGGAGTACACAACTCCTCTCTCCAATAAACAACCTCTACACAAGAGGCTAGGCACAACAACAATCACCTCTCATAAGAGGAATATGACACTAAGCCAAACAACAATTACCTCACGCTAGAGGGATAAAGCACTAAGTCAAAACAACCACAACCACCTCTATACTTAGAGGGATAGCCACAACCCAATGCACAACCTCCTCTACACTTAGAGCGAAAGGCACAAAGCCAAAGCAAAAGAAAGGTTATAACTCTTGGTGGTCTCAATAAACCACAAACCATTTTTCTCACCAAAAATAAAAACCTATAGATAGGATAGATA
Organism: Agave tequilana; assembly: GCA_038442645.1. NCBI lineage: Eukaryota > Viridiplantae > Streptophyta > Magnoliopsida > Asparagales > Asparagaceae > Agave > Agave tequilana. Next base: position 50,154 of record JAVJIF010011038.1, on the reverse strand, counting down.
TGATAGCTCAAGTGTGAGAAAACAAACAGTTTGAAAATCAAAATCATAAAGAAAATACTTGGGAAAACTTTTAGGATAAAATGGAAATGAAGATCAAAAATAATTCCCAAATACTTCTCTTTTTCTTTGATTTTTCCAACCCCTTTAAAACAAGTAAAGATAAAATACTTTAGCACAAAAATTCTTGAAAACTTGTTGCTAAAACACTTAAGAAGATAGGAAAATATTCTCTTAAATTCTTGTGAAAACAGCCCAAAGGGATGGGAATTTATAACCTATTCCAAAAACTAGCAGTTGGGTCAAAGTCAGCAGAAAATTCTGCTGCCGGTCGACCGGCCGGTCGACCGGTTAACGATCATATTTATGACTCTTGCAGCCTGCCGGTCGACCGCCTGGTCGATCAGTCCCAGGCTTTGACCTATCGGTAGACCGCGTGGTCAACCGAGGCCGGAACCAGAGAGCAGAACTCTCTGGCCGGTCGACCGGCCCTCAAGCCATTTGGCCGTGCACGTTTGTGCACATCGGTCGACCGGACCGGTTGACCGACTTCTGCCTCAGTCGACCGTCCGGTCGACCGGCAGAAGGCCAGGTCAAATAAATTATAGGGATTAAAACTTGATTTTTTTTACCTTAATAAAATCCCATAAAATCACATAAATTCCACAAAAATAAATTCTTATAATATCTTTGAAATACAAATATGTGTGACTAAAATTCAACACATATTATAAACAATTTGAACCATTTTTATGATATTGAAATTAAGCTTAAATACAAAATCTATATTTTTCAAAACTTAAATTTTTGAAATGGAAAACCATTTTCTCCAAAACTCATATGGATACAAAAACATGATATTGAAACAAATTTTAAGCATATTGTATATGAATAGAATCCAATATACACATATAAGATATATATCTATGTTTTTGACATGAACTTCAAAACGGGTTAAACCGAAAACCAAAACCAATAAACTTGTGTGCATGTGAACTTGAGCATATCAATACTAGCTATCTTTACACAAAATCTAAACATACTAAACTAAACAAACCGAAGTCTTTTTGTCTCCAAGCCGGCTTGATCCAAATGCGATCCAACGAGCTTGACTCCAATCGAGTGCTAGATGCGATCTTAACACGCGAGCTCTTGAATTTATATGTGTTAGCTCCAAAAATCCTTTGGTAAAGCCAAACATCTACTAAGTTCTTGATCAAATATTTGAAACTAATTAAGCACAAGATCATTAGTAAACTATAACTACATGAGTTAATCATCATCAAAAATATAGTGATGGGCCTATGGGCCAACAATTTTTCATATCCGGCCTTAGCAGGACTGGACCTCTGTGAATCACCTTCTTTACACTACGCTGGCGCTCACAGTCGACCGTTGACCGACATGGCGCCAACATGACCAGAAGAGATCAGTTTTTAGAAATATTTTTGTGGCGGGTCTATTTTTATAATTATTTTTAAAATTAGGATTAATTCAAAAATTTGTCCTAAATGTCAACAAAGCAGTAGGTCAGGCTTTAGATCTTATGACCGGTTAAGCACCTTGTTGGTCAACGAAGGTAAGAAGGGGAAACATTTATATATTTATTTGAGGACTTCTAATATGAATTAGAGATGTTTGGACAAAAAAAATATATGCAGCTCTAACTATTTGAACATCTTTGGAACACCGTTCAAACAGACTATTCTTCTAGCACGATTTGTCATCGAAAACTTTGGTAATCATCCCTTGATATCTTTGTCATCCAGAAGTTACAGATAAACCTCCACTAAAAGGACAGATTCATGATTTGCCCAAAAAAAAGTAAGTTTAGGGCAATGAAAAGCAAGAAAATATATGGACGCAAAGTTGCAATATGAGAAAAATTGAGAATTCTTTGGTGCAATTTATACCCAAAAAAAAAAAAAAAAAGATCAACCAATTGTGTTGATTACAGATTAATTTTAGTGTGACAGTCGAACACAAGCAAATGGATTGTTGCCTGGCTGACCTCCAAAACATCTGATGATGGTGAGCCCAGGTTTCTTCATGGTAATGATGGGTGGCAGCCTTTGTTGTTCCAATATCACATTTGAAGCACATTTGAAAATCCATAGAGAAATCAGATGAGATAACCCCTCTTCCTTCTCTCTTATGTTGTATTGTTGTGATTTTTATTCCCTCCCCCAACACACACAAAAATTGGTTCTCAACTGAACACCATGTCACACTAGCAAGCAGCATGAGCTAGTGCTTCCCCATCAGTGATCAAGTCTTCATTTCCCCCCACCAATGTGTGTACTCTTGATAGCATCCTAGCTTTCTTGAATGCCACCAATTATCTGCCCTGCTTTCTTGACTTTTTAGCTAATTCTAGGCCTTTGTGGATACTCGCAAACCAACGATCATATGAATACAGATACACTGACATATAACAAATTCTTCAAAATACGAAGAAAGAAAGAAAATATAAAAGAAATATCACATCCACTCTAACATGACAGATATTTATCTTCAAGATAGAAGTGTCCCTCGTGGTATATACATAGCTAGTAAATAACTTGTTAACTTGGGTATCTGGGTTGGTTTTTGACATGGCGAAAGAGCACCAAGTTTCGCACGATATTTAACATTGACTGCATCACACACCATGGTAGACAAATACTGCACATAGGGATACAACTGAGTAATTAAACTGAAAAGAAAAAGGAACAAGCGATAGAAATCTACTACCAGAGGAAAGTGTAGAAATTCCAAACAATAAATTTAAAGGAGCTTAGGCAAATATATGTAATGATTTAGAAAGAATAAATACTTGTAGCAAACAGAGAACAGATGTATTCATAAGAAACAACAAACAAATCTACACCATTAATCATTCATTAAGTTGGAAAACATTGTGATCTTTTTGTTCTCTAATGAAACATGAGAAGTTCATATGCCTTCCTTCAAGCTCACACAAACTCTAAACAGTATTTATTATTGATTGGGCCCATCCTCTGCTCCTTTGTTCAGCAAAAGACAAAAAAGACTGCTATGGGTAGATCAGTGTCAGTTGCTATATATCCTCACCCCACTTGGATACTTGCAAGGGAGCTGGAACGCTTACTTAAAAATTCTTATCAAAATCAAAATTAATCAAAATTTGCAAACTTGGTCAGTAATTAGGTATACAATTATAGAGGAACATGAGAAGAATGCAACCATGTGATGAAGAATTAAGGGCTAGCAAATGGGAGGAACATGAACCAAGGCAATGTGTTGCCCATTTTAGTGCAACTTTTTTTTTTTTCAGCAGGGTACCAAAGTATGCCTCTTTTTCAGTTGGGCTGTACCAAAACAGTGCAGTCCTCACTCAGAACCACAGCTTTTTTTCTTGCATCACAGGGGTGATGACAGGCATCTCTCTCCAGTTCTGGAGTCAGGGAAAAAAAAAAAACTAAATTTACAGTGCACCCAGCAGTGAAGACTGAGATAAAGCTCACTGAGGTCTGATCACCGCCCCCCTGTGAACTTACCCATCAGAGGAAAAGGATTCAAACTGAGCAGAGCACAGTTTGTTTCTAAATTAAGAAAAAGTGCCAGAGGCAGAGCTGGCTTCAGGTGAAAAAAAGGAGAGAGCTACAGTGTGTTGCTCACTTCTCTTCTGTAAAATTGTTAAAAGACAAAAGAAAAGAAGAGAAGAGAGGGAAAGTTCAGTGTTGAAAGTGAGAAGCTGCAACAGTAGTGAGATAGTATATAAGTACAGTATTTTTTTAATTTTTAAGTGTGCAGCTTATTGTATTCATTCTCCTAATCTCCTTCACTATTGTATAACAGAGACACTGAATGTGTAGTGCTTTGTGTTTTCTTTATTTACAAAAGAAATCTCACAGCAACCTCCCCCACTTTGTTTATGAGTTTCTGTAAAGCTGGCAGAAGACAACAGCAACAAAAGGCAGTAGTGCACTGCAACTTGCTCTCCTCTCTCTACATAGTGAGAGAAAGAGAGAGAGAGTTTTGTTTCTCTCTCTACTGGCTGGCTATCACCTGCCAGAGTCATAATAATAACAGAGGGGGAGCAGAGACTCTACTGACCCCAGGTGGCAGCATCAGCTGCAGTCTCTGACAACACACACTCACACCCTCAGCACTAAACAAACAAACAAACAACAACAACAACAACACGCACAACTTTCTTAATTAACAAGAGAAGAAGAGCAAAAAGGGTGAGCATATCTCAACACACCACCCACCACCTCCTCAAGCCAACCAAAGCCCCTTTTCTCTCCTTTTCTTTAAATGCTCGCAGAAAAAGAAATGATGAGAGAGAGAGAGAGAGAGAGAGAGAGAGAGAGAGAGAGAGCAAAGTTTTGCAGTTTCAGTGAGATGAGATGAGCAGCATGAGCTGAGCCTTTGTGATTTTATCCATGCAACCAAAACACACAGAAGATTCTGCAGCTCCCTTTCTGCCTCTTTCTTGACTGAATGACCCATCCTATGCAAACCCCCCTATAAAATAATATTATTATCTCCTTTACAAAACAAATGAACAATTGCAAACACCCCCTTCTCCTTTATAAAACAAGCCACATAGCACACAACAGAACACAGCCATTTTTCTCACCTTTTCTCCTCTCTTCACCTCTCTCAGTGATGATGATGAGTGGTAGAAACAGCACCACCACCACCAGCAGCAGCAGCAATTTCAACAGGTATCCCTTCACCCCAACTCAATGGCAGGAGCTAGAGCAGCAGGCTCTCATCTACAAGTACATGGCCTCAGGCATCCCCATCCCCTCTGACCTCCTCCTCCCCATCAAGAGGAGCTTTCTCCTCAACTCAACTCAGCCCACAAGTAACCCCCCGGCCGCTCTCTCTCTTTCTCTCCCTCTGGTCTTCTCTAAACTCAGTTTCCATTAACTTTTTGTGATAAAGATTTGATCTTTGTGGGCAGTGGGGTGGAGTTGCTTTCAGATGGGGTATGGGAGGAAAGCAGAGGACCCAGAGCCTGGGAGATGCAGGAGAACTGATGGGAAAAAATGGAGGTGCTCAAAGGAGGCCTACCCAGACTCCAAGTACTGTGAGAGGCACATGCACAGAGGCAAGAACCGTTCAAGAAAGCCTGTGGAAATCTCTCTCTCATCCAACAACACCAACAACACTAACTCCACCAATAACACCACCACTAACTCCTCTTCAGACCCTCACTACCCTTACCCTCTCTTCTATCCGCACCCTTGCTCCTCTCCTGCTGACAGGTCTGTATTTTCCCCCTTCTTTCTTTTTGGGTCTGTTTCTTTTCTATTGATGAGTGAAATGTGCAGCTCATGGGAGCTGAGGCCACTGGGGCTTGGGGAGCCAAAGCAGAGGGAGCAAGACAAGCACTGCTTTGTGCTGGGGGCTGACTTCAAGCAGGAGACGATGAGGCCAGTGAAGGAGAGGGATTTCTTTGACATTGGGTGGCCTCAGAAGAGCAAGGAGGGATCTTGGATGGGGTTGGATCACAATTCATCAAGCCAGGACTCTTCTTCTTCCTGCTCGAAGACCCAGCTCTCCATTTCCATCCCCATGGGCCTCCATGACTTCCCTCAGTGGTTGGTTTCTTTGTTTTCACCTGTGTGCAACTATTTCATTGCTTTGCTTTTTCCTACATTAAAGTTCTTTATGCTGTATTGTTGCAGATGATGGAAGCTTGGGATTAAAAGAAAGTGATCAGAGCTAAAGGTTTCATGGGTTCTTGTTTGTTAAATTAGGAGAATGTTTTAATGTGTGCGTGTAATGTTTGTAATGAACTCAAATTTGAGTCTAATCAAGAGAAGTATTATGTTGTTGCTCCCATGGTCCCAAATTGAGTCTAAATTTTTTTTGTTTCTAAGCTGAACTCTCAGGGATGTTTTTTGTTGTATGTTATTCAGCTGCAGGGACACTGTCATGTCCCCATGGGATTCAATATTGTACTGGTTGTCATTCACCAAGCTACTTAACATGGGGGCCTGACACAAACCTGTGGTCATGACATTGCCATGGGTTTTAGCACTGCCTGGGACCCTGTGGGCCCACACCACCACCCCCTCTTCCTCCATTGTTGGGTCCTGCAAATTTAACCTTGGACCAATCCCCTACTCTTCCCTTTCATGAAACAAGGCAGGTTTCAGATGCTCTGAGCTTTTCGAGTGTTTCAGGCCAGTTTGGTCTCTCTTCAGTGGTTTTGTGAGGCTATACATGCAACAGTTTGCTTTCATTAGTTTTGTCATGAACTCTGAAATGGAATGAGCGAATTCTACACCACTACATCTTATCGTTATGTCGAACACGGATTTGAAATCTCAGCGTCGGTATCAGTGATTGTTTTTTTATCAATGGTCGTTCTGTATCAGTGATATCGGGTATCATTTCAGTTATATCGATCATATCGATACAACCAAAATATCAGCATTGGACTATATTTCAAACCTCACACATTATTTGCTCAATCTACCCAACCATTAAAGTTCACAAGTCAAAACTAAATGACTCCCATGTGTCAATCACTGCAATTAGCAGATTCTGATTAGGGTATGCCAGAGAACAAGTGAAAGAGTGTAACATAGAGAAAGGCATCTACAAAAGGGATCCTATGTGTGTATAAATTACTACTCATTGCCTTTTTTTAAAAGAAATGTATAGAAAATGAAAGATGCCACTTATGATTGCTCAGACTCAACATCCATGTAGAATCTTGAAGGTTCAGGCAGTTGTCAGATCCATGCCATGATGAGATGCAGAGTCTACCTGGTTGACCAAACAAGCCTTAAAGGCTAGTAGAAGCACACTGTTGCAAAATGGCAATTTTCCGCACAAAAGGCACAGGCCAATGAAAACTGACAAGTGAGCATTTGTTAAGAGTTGAGATGTTAGGTTACTAATTTGTAGGTGCGAGGTGCTCCCTAGCTGAATCTAGACATATATCAGATCGGATGAAGCTCATGACAAGTCCACCACAGAACTTTCTTACTGCCCGGGCCCATAAAAAATGGCCAAGCGTTGGATGCCGGCCAAGGTTTTTTTTTTTTTTTCCCCTCTTTTTGAAGGTTCATGTAGAATCTAGTAGCATGTGACTATGAATTAGTGTTAGGGGGACAAAATAAGTCGTTATGACCTCAAAATAAACTATAATAATAGTCTTAAGTTGTAGGGATAAGCAGAAATGGGCTTGAAAGGAGAGGGTCCAAACAACGGTTCGAAACAGGTCAGGGGTCAAGGTCAGGGTTCGGGCCAGCCTAAAGTAAGCCTTGACACCAACCCCAACCATTGGGCCTAAGCCCGACGTCGACCTAATTTCTGATAGGCATGGGATCTGGCTGGGCTTTTTTAGGGTTGGGTCAAGGGCTTCAGGGCCAGCCCCAACCCAATGTCATCCTTAATTACCGTTCCTCTTAACTAATATATAGAAATATTGCTTCTGCTTTCATAATCCTAACACCGGGTTGGTATTCATGATGTCTAAATAAATTTATAAAGAAACTAAATGGAGGACACTAATCAAAAATATGATGCAATGCAATTAGGTGTGCAAACGGATGCAAATATATCTGATCTGATTCGGATCCATATCCGCTTTGGATGCATATACAGGCAAGAAGTTTCATATCTAGGTGGATACAATTTCATATTCATATGGGGGGGGGGGTTTAAAAGAAACTGCTGGATATGATCCAGAAGTCAAATATAGAACAATTTATTAATAATAAATAGTATATTATATATTTAATGTATTAATATTTTTTTAGTGTTTCAGTAAGTAACTAAGTATTGTATAATAGTCATCACATATTTGAATACTTAATAATTTATACATATATTATTAAATTAGTAACCTAGTAAGCTCATTTGTCACAATGTTGAATTGATGTTCATGAGCAATTATGACTTTAGAGCAATTATGACTTTAGCGAGTAAATTTTGAATTTCTCCCAAAAAAGAATTCTCAAATTAAATTATTTAATGTGTAAGTTCCATCTTCTTTCTTTATGGTAGCTTGTAACTTGGCAGATATCAGTCATTGTTCACTTATAACATGTCGTAAGTGATTCTCTAAGTGCGTAGTCTCATGTCTACTACCTACTTTAGTTTGAAGCTTCAATGTTTATATGATGTCCTTTTCTATATCAGAACAATCTCTTTTCCAATTTTTTCCAATTCTTTTTTAGTGTTTTACCAAACTTCAAAATTCAACCACAAATTCTTAGTGGGTTTGTCATCAGCATAACTAAAAGCAGTTACAATGATGAACAACACCTGTAGCTTGTTGGATCAAAGGGTCAGACAATGTGATTCTTAACTCACTATGCACAAAATACAAAAGAATCCCAATCAATCATTTTGATTAAAGGATTCAAATTTCACGAAATATATTTATCCATCACACCAAACATATTTATTATCGTGTTTTTTTTTTTTAAAAGATTCTTGATCTTGCTCGTGATGTTGGCTTCATTCCCATTCCCATGTTTGCAGAATACTGAAGGTACTTTGATTCTTGCCCCAAGTTCCCTCATCAACCTCAAAAATATCTCTCTTCCTTCAATATGCTCCGCGATTTACATATCAACTTTTCTAAATCTTGCAATCATATTCTCCTATAGCATCGGCTCATTCTCTATGCATTACTTGGGTTAAATGACCTTCTTATTACGACAACTACTCAGTAACCTTACTAAGTGAAGATTGGCTTGGCAGAAAGGAACATGTTTAATCTAAACAAACTACAATTACACAACATAACATTTAAAATATATTTATTAGACTAAGTTCCAAGCTTAGGTTAAAATCTAGGTTTGATATTTATGTTACTGGTCACTCCGTAGTACATTCCCGGAAACTTTCTTCATATATTTGAAATCTTATTATTGACTTATTATTCGAGACAAGGAATTACATTGAAATATTAGAGAAGAAAGGGATTTGAAATCCAAGTATGTTGATCTGACTCTGAGCTCACTTTCAGCTTAAGTCATCGATGAGTCGAGCACACTCCAATCTTAGGGTTTTAGTTTTTCCAAGCTCATTTCCAACTTTTTGGGCTCTCCTCAATCTTGTATGTTTATTTATCAAGCTTATTAGATCTGGGGCTTTTAGATACTAGTAGACTTACATCTTAAAAGAAGAGGAGGACTACAAAAAAAATCTGTATACTTACATTTTGAAAGAGGAGCTAGGAAGATATGCAAAAAATGAGGGAGGCACCCTACAAAGTTAAATTGATCAAAATTTACTCATTTTTGTTTATCACATATATTTTTTCCAGTTTAATTAAGATTTATTTAAAACATACATACTATGTGTTTTTAGAAAAATCAATTATCCATTTATGTTTCCTTGTCCCTTGCTCCCTCAAAACAAAATTGAATTTGTCTTTTAGGGCATAAAGAAGTAAGCAACCTAGAGGCTAGAAGATCTTGGCCAAGTCTTGTCTCCATGTTCCAAAGCATGACTAGGAAAATTTCACTAGAAAAGAAAGATGAGAACTTATAATTCAAACGCACCAAACACACAAAAAAAATTATTTGGTATTAGCTTACTTCTTAATTTCTAATATCTAATGTCCCTCTTAATTACAAAAATTTGGTTATAATAAATTTAGTGAATCCCCTTTGCATATAGTACAATTTGTGTCTCTTTACTTTAGTCTTTACACCCCCAAATTTCTTTTGTGCCCAACAAATCATATTCAAACATTTCTAAACATAACAAGAGTGACATTAAGCAAATCATGCAAAGAAATCACATGTGCAACTTGACATTGAATCAAAATACAAATATTAGCACTATTGAATACTAAGCACAAACTAATTAACATTAAACAATAATTCTCAAAAAAATCTTCAACCCTAAATCAAACAACAATAAAACCCTACATGTTTGAATCATTCAATTAAGCATCAATTTCTTGAACTATCAAAAACTTACATTTAAAATCAAAACATAAATCTTAAATTAGAAACCAAACGAACCGCTGGTGTCTTTTAATTTCTCTCGAAGCTCCTATCGCGGCCGTCGTCTCACCTCCGCTCGCCGCCGACTGCCTTGCCGAGGGGAGGAACCGCGGAAGGACAGGGATGGGAAATTAAGACGTCGATTTGATCTGTGGATGTCAAAAGAGACGCTCAAAAGCCCTTTATATAAGCCCGCGAACTGATTTTGGAGTTGGGCTACTGTGGCCCAATTGCGTTGCTGCAGGCCATTGGGCCCACGACTCTTAACTATAACAGCTATAAGGGCCAAAAAATAGAAAACGATAGCAGCAGCGACGGCAGCAGCAGAAGCAGCAGATTATTATTTCCTGACTATCGCCGGCGGCTGCTCGCACTCTCGCCGGCCTCTAGGTACTCCTCCCTTTCTCTACATGCTGAGGTTAAAACCCAAACCTAGACTGATTACTTTTTAGGTTAAACCCTAAATTATTAAAATTTAGGGCTTTTTTTCTTTCTTTCTCTGGAACCTTAAAAATGAAATCTTGGTTGAAATATGAGACCAGAAGTCTTCTTGGTTTATTGACATTTACTGATAGTATTTAATATGATTGTCTCTAAGGTGGTGAAGTTTTCTGGAAAAGTTAATTTATTTGTTTATGGTTTTAAGATATGTGATTTAAGTTCAGATCTTTAGATTTCTGTTTCTTTGAATTTTTTTAATAATTTGCTTGTTTTTTTTTCACACTACTTTTCTATATATTTTCTATATATTGGTACTTTGGAGAAAAGAGAGATTGGAACTATAGGAATTGTTGATTGCATGATGAGGTTGGTAATTCGAATTTGGAAAACATATGCATTAGTGTTTTTTTTTTTGTTCAGTCTGTGGGATATATGTGAAATGTCTGGACTTGAAGATGCAAATTTAGTTCATAAATTGGAGTATGATGATCTAGTTATATATGCTTTCTTTTTAAGGGGTTTTGATGGGTGTGGTCTTGTTTGCTTTATAAATTAGTGAAAACAAAGCACAACTGATTTGGTTTTTGTATAACTTTTCTCATTCGGAACTAAGATCTGTTAAGCAGTGATCCCCTTTTCTTACCTCTCTTTATTTTCTAGTTTGGTAAGGAAACATCTATTTTTGAAAACCAATTTGGTTTTTTCTTGGAGGGCAACAATGGAAGTTTTTTATTTACTATGGCAATTGATGGAGAGATATTATAAGAATAATTAGGGTGGGAGCTATTGCTGGGTAAACTATTCGTTTCCTATCAGTATAGGCTTACAACAAGGATCAACATTAAGTCCTTATCTCTTTGCTTTAGTGATGGATGAACTTAATAGGAATATTCAGGATGAAGCCCTTTGGTGCATGTTGTTTACCAATGCATAGTATTTGTTGATAAAATTAGAGAAAGAATAAGTTTTAAACTAGATGAAGAGAAACTTTAGAATCTAAAGGATTATCAAAACAAAAATAGAATATATGAAATGTGACTTTAGCAAATTACTGTGAAGAAATGAATGCACAATGCAAATTGATGGTAAGAAATACCTCGGAGTGCTCATTGTTATTTGAGATCAATCATTCATCAAGATGGTGGAATTTAGGGGATGTGATTCATGAAATCAAAAGAGGATGGTTAAAGTGGAGAAGTGCACGTATTTTATGTGATCATAGGTTACTCATGAAATTAAAGTTAAAATTTTATAAAACGGCTTTAAGATTTATCCTGTGATGCTCTATAGTTCAGAATGTTAAGCATAAGAAACATGTCTAAAAACTGAGTGTAGCAGAAACATGATGCTGAGATGGGTGACACTACACTAAGAGATAGGATAAGAATTAAGTGCCTCTGTATTAAGTTAGAGATTGCACCTATTGATGATAAAATGAGAGAGAATCGATTGAGATGGTTTGAACATGTGCAACATGGACCAATAAATGCACAAATTAGGAAAAGTAATAGGGTCATAATCAATAGACAACGAAGACTAGAGGAAGGCCCAAGTAAACTTGGATGGAAGCAATGAAGAAGAATATATTAATGCTTTGTGTCACTAAGAAAATGGCTCTTGAAATAGCTGAATGGAAGAAAGAGATTTATTTAGCTAACCACAATAATTTGGGGAAAAGGCTTTATTGTTGTTTATATGCTCTATACTAGGTTTTGGGTCCAGTGAAGAACATGTCATTGCATGTTAAATTTATCTAGACAAGACCTCCAAGTCAATATTCTATTTGTTCACATGCTTCTTTTACCAAAATCAAGAGGACTAAAGCCACAACGTTCATGCCTTCAAGCTTCTTATCTATACTATGGTACTACTAGATTTTTATTTTTTAATACGTGCAATGGTCATATAAATTATTTTGGAATGTGCAACGATGTTTTTTTTGTCAAGAATGTGTCATGTTAGGTTTTTTTCAAGCAACCATTAAGATTTAAAAGAAATTACATTCCAAGATAGAGAATTGAAAACAATTTCTTTTACAATTTTTAAATAATTATGGTCTATAACAAAATTTGTTTTAGCTAAGACTTAAGACCTGTTTTTCTCTATTATTATAAAACTAGCAGCACACAGATGCTCTGGTGTTGTAATGGTAGAAATAAGGTGCCAATCAACTCTATGGAGGGTTCGGCTTAATTTTCGACTTAACTTGTATATAGTAGACCTGAACCTAATCCTCTTTAATTGGCTCACATACTTAAAACCCTAAACTGACCCAACGGGTGTTAACCTGACCCGACGAGATAACCCAATTTGTCAATTGATCTATTTAGATTTTGAAAAAGATTATAATCAAGAATCAAAGCCACAACCTTTAAATGTATATCCCAACTTCATAAACTGCTCAACCATTGTAAGTTATTTGCCTAATAAGTGGTGTCAGTTATAGTTATATCTATTGTAAGGTATATGTGTATTTATTAAAAGAAAGTTTAAACATTACAAAATTAGAGACTCAAACCACTGCCACCTTCAATGAAAGTAATGACGCTAACATTTTACCTAGCTTATTATTTCCTCATATGGTATTATATAAAATATATAACTACATATTTAGGTCAAGTCGGGTCAAGGGGTCAAACCTTAATCTGATTAAGGGTTGACCTACACTCGAATTTAGGGTCGGGTTTGGGTTTGACCCTTCGGGTCGGGACCCGTTTGCCACCCCTAGGTAGAGATAGAAGCATAGTCTAAAATTAGCAGCTCAATTTTTATCTAGGACTGAAAAACTAGGACTCCGAGACAACTTTCTCTGCTATTATAAACTAGCGAACACAATGGCTTTGGTCTTGTAATGGTAGAGATAAGGGTGCCAATCAGCTTGGTTGGGGGTCAGCTCAGTTTTGGGTGATCTGGATATAGACCTGAACTTGACTCAATTTAATTGAGTCAACACACTTAAAACTCTAACTTGACCTCGCAAGTAATCGGGTTACTTGAACCTGACCCGAATAACCTGATTTACCAAATGATCCAGAACCATTTTTTTTAAAAACCCATATCCTCCAACAACTTGTTAGATTCTATTCAATATCTTCTCCTTCACTCTTCTCTATTTTCTTTCCTCTGTGCCCTAAATCCATCTGCAATGATGATGGGAATCCCATGATCAAAGCTAACAGGTGAGCCTGATGAAAGGAAACCTTAATTGAAGGCCTGTTGACCATCTCCTCTTTCCCAATTGAAGACATGAAGAACGTAGAAGCCCTAAATAAGACGTCTCTATTTCAATTCTCTCTCTTCACCTATCATGTTTCTCCTAATCAGGTCTCTCCCTCTGCTTCAACTTTCAACCCTCTGAGTTCAGTTTTGACCACTCAAAAGATGCCCTTTTATGACATTTTTCAGCTCATCCAATTTATATTTTTTCTAAGTCCATAATGATCAAATCATTTTTTAATAATAACTACTCTTGATGCTCCTACTGATTGCATTCTATTTATTGCTTCTTTCTGCTGTTGCTGATACTACCTTCTTCTGTTGCCATTGCTTTTTTCTGCAGCTATTGTTTCTTCTGCTGTTGCCTAATGGAAGGCTTAAAATTTTTTTGCTTTTGTAATATTTTCATAAATAATTTGTAATCTCTGAATCATAATTAAATTTCAGTCATAAAGTAAACTTAATCAGTTAAGAGAGTTCATTCGAATGTACTGAAAGGAAATGAGTAAAGAAAAATTTGATCTTTGTCATCTTTGTTCTCCATTTTCCACTGCTTTGCTCTATGCTATTTTGGATGCCGTGGAATTCATCTCTCACTGATTCATTCCCGACTTCACTATGTTATTGTCTCCCGTTGTCCATAAGGCGACAACTGAATAATTTATTAGATAAATGGCATCTAGGACATTACAACTACTCTTATGGCGTAACTATTAATATATGTGAAATATATATAGAATGCCTGATGAGAATGAGCGATATTGACCTCATATCTTCAATATATTGTCCGATATCCACTGTCTAATATGGGAAACCCCTATCCGATATGTACCTGATAACGTTATCAATATTTAAAACCTTGGACATGCCCCCTAGCTCCTTCCTTTTAGATCAAAGGTTAGAAAGTTCTACTTGAGTTATAGGGATCCTTCGTGAATGTAGTTATCAATAGAGATAATTCATTTTGGATTCTTTGAGCAGCAAACAAAGACTAATTGATACAATATTGGTTTCCTTGATATTAATCTAACCCAAGTCAATGATAACAGCCCTTTGAGGACAGGTGCTTCGTACTAAGCCCAAGTCAATAATAACAGCCCTTTAAGAACTGGTAATCTCAAATTTTCAGTTTCAAACTGCAAATGCATTTAATTATACCAAGTTAGACATTTACACTGCTAAAAAAGTTTCTATTAATCTTTAGTTAGAAATTATCTTTGTAATATTAAATTAAACATTATCAAGTTGGATTTTTATGTTTCCTTAAGGGGTCTAGTTTGGTTCTTTTATATATTTTTTGAATGAGAAATAAGTGTGTTGTGCTGCATACAAACATGACATGCTATCTTTTTTTTACAATATAGAATTTGACCTAGGTTGTTAATGAAAAGAAGAATCCAACTTGACCAACTGGGGTTCTAACTCAAACCCCATTAACATTTTAGATGGAAACTTGGTTCTACATGGATCTGATTTGAGCTAAAGCCGTTTTCTGCCCATTTATATTACAAATATATTCAAAAGCTTTAGAGCATAGAATAAAACCTAAACTCTCAATCCTCTTTTCAAGGAGTTTAGATCTTGTTCTAGATGTATTTGATTTGAACTAAAGCCGTTTCCTGCCCAGCTATATTACAAACATCTTCAAAAGCTTTACAGCATAGAATAAGTCCTAGACTCTCGATTCTCTTTTCAAGATTGGAGCCATCAAGACTATAATTTTCATTCACTTGTTATTCTTTAACACTTGATTTATCATGGGAATTCTTATCTTTCTCATTTGTTTGTTTCTCCCTCAGAATTTATGGGCAAATATCACACAGATGGTGTGTGTTTCCTTCATGTACATATTTTTTTGTGAATTTAAAAGTCTTTTATTATTAAATCAGTGTTGTAACTTAGAGAGTACAATCAGTCGACTTATCTTCTTGGTTTTCTGATAGTTCTTGGCAAGGGTAATTCCAAAATAGTGTTGAAAAATCACTTTACCAAAAAACTTTAAGCTATTTGAATTGTTGGCTAACAATGCATGGGAAACTATCATAATACTTAACATTCCCTCTCATGTGGACCTTCACGCCACGTGAATGGCCCCCAACTGAGCTTCCTTCGAAAGGTAAAATAACTGAGGGTAAATATGTGATGGAAATCAGATGGCTTAAATTTACTAGTATTTATTTAGATTTAGAATTTATATTTGAATTTAAATTTGAAGAAGATTTGATTTGATTTGGTATGATTTAGTTAGATTTGGATAGATTTTGTTAAGATTTAAGAGCTAATTTGGGTTAAATTTTAAGTAGATTTGATCCTATCAATAATTACATGTGCGATGCACGTTTTGTAGGCTATATATAGCCATGTATTAGATTTGTGAAATAACTATGATTTGAAGTAAAATTTATTTTCCAATGAAAATCTGTGTTGTTTGCATTAATCTCATGTATTAATCAAATCAGGCGGTGAAGCCGAGGCCCGGGTTGTGATCCGTGGTCATACCCAACCCCCAAAATTTCTGTTCTTTCCCAATTCTACAAAATTCCACTACAAAACCCTAAATTTCACTCTTTCATCCCACATCATTTTGGTATCAGAGCTGAAATTTTTAAAAAAAACTGTTCGTCATCTCTCCCCAGACTCCCATCTGCAAGCTTTAGATTCATGTCATTGCCATCACCACAATGCCTCCATTGCCTTCACCTCATCATTGACGTCACATCATCGTCGCTGCCTCCATCCCATGCCGTCCAGTCTCCACCAAGTCCTCGTCGTCATCGCTGAGATCTCCACGCAACCATGCCGACGAAGACTGTTTCGTCTTCACTCTGATCTTCTCCGCCCTTCCCTTTCATCTTCATGTACTCAGAGAAACTTCTTGTCGTTTCCGTCTTACCTTGTTACTTAGTATTGTATTTATCAGAGATGAATATTTTCATGCCGGGGAGAATGATGGGAATCAGATGGCTCAAATTTACTAGCATTTATTTTGATTTAGAATTTATATTTGAATTTAGATTTGAAGAAGATATGATTTGGTATGATTTAGATTTTTATTTAGTTTAGATTTGGATTAGATTTTGTTAAGATTTAGGAGTTAGTTTGGATTAAATTTGAGTAGATTTGATCCTATCAATAATTACATGTGTGATGCACGTTTTGTAGGCTATATGTAGCCATGTATTAAATTTGTAAAATAATGATGATTTGAATTAAAATTTATTCCCAATGAAAATCTGTGTTGTTTGCATTAATCTCATGGATAAATCGAACCAGGTGGTGAAGCCGAGGCCCGGGTTGCGATCCGTGGTCATACCCAACCCCCAAAAATCCCTGTTTTTCCTCAATTCTACAAAATTCCACCACAAACCCTAAATTTCACTCTTCCATCCCACATCAATATGTATATCTTTAAATTGACAAACCGAGAATTGACAATGATCGGTTTAAACCCAGGACCCCTTGAACTTGATGCTCTAGTACCATGTCAACAAACATTTTACCCAACACCTTAAGCTATTGGGTTAGGCTAACAATGCAGATCAATTTAACATAAAAATTTAACAAAATCTTTTTCAACTGCATAAAGATGAAGTATGGATGGAATAGATCAAAGGCTGGCCTTAGCTATTGGTACTTTATCATCTTGCTAATTTTTTGAACCGACTTGGATTTTCAAGGGCAATTGAATATACGTAGAAGGATCTAAATTGAGCAAAGCTTCTCTCATTAGCTTTGATAGATATCTTTATAGTCCTGTGTCAGGATATTCTTTATATTGGACCTTCATATTTATTGACAATTGTAGCAAGTATTCAAGCCACTGCAAATTTTATGAGGGTCTGCGAGCTTTGAGTTACTACGATGTTTTCTAATTGTGGATTATGAGGAACTTTCTAGGACCTGGTTAATACTTAATAGTATAACTGCTTAACTTGGTGATATTGGATTGCGTTGGGACTTTGGACCTTAAAATTTGAATGTAACTTGATAAATCACAAGTGGTCGAGGGTTGCTATTGCCGACGACTTTGGTTCAGGGCCACTAATCATAATGTAAAACAGTAAAAGTATCATTTTCTTTATGATCTGGTTCCATATCCACTTTGTAAGCTCTCTTAGTATTGTTCTTTATTTTCTACTTAAAAACTCTAGAAGATGTATTCCTTCTACATCCAACTCATCCAACTTCAGGGTTTTGCTTTGTGAAGGATTGTTATATTCTAGTTATCTTTTCTTTATTAGCTCTATCTTGTAAGTCTTTTGGAGCATATATTTCATAAGTTGCAAAATGACATTGCCAGTCCATAAACTGCATTTGTGTGGTAAATTTGGATCTAGCACGATTGCTCATTTTTGCTCCAGATGTTCTTCATTACTAATGCCAAGACATGTTCATTACTAATTTCCTTAGTAGTTTTGTAATGACAAACTTTAGATAAGTTCTAGTAACTAGATTTCTATCTGTATATTGAAAACATTTATTAATCAAGTACTGAGAAATCAAAACATCACACTTTTTTCGTAATACTTAATCTTTAACTTCAACCTAAATTTTGCCCGTCGGCAATTGTATGCTTGTGGCTCCATGCAAACTAGCTAAGTTAGCTAGTGTGACTAGGTGGCTAGAGACAAATAGTTTATATGTACTCTGTCAAAAATGTTTGAGAAAATTAAAATGGATGAATGTTGTTTGCCTGATGGCAGGATATATAAAGTGGGTCAAGGATACCAATGCTTCCCTGATCCGATGTGAAGTATGGCCCTTTTGTACTTGATGCTCTAGTACCATGTCAACAAACATTTTACCCAACACCTTAAGCTATTGGGTTAGGCTAACAATGCAGATCAATTTAACATAAAAATTTAACAAAATCTTTTTCAACTGCATAAAGATGAAGTATGGATGGAATAGATCAAAGGCTGGCCTTAGCTATTGGTACTTTATCATCTTGCTAATTTTTTGAACCGACTTGGATTTTCAAGGGCAATTGAATATACGTAGAAGGATCTAAATTGAGCAAAGCTTCTCTCATTAGCTTTGATAGATATCTTTATAGTCCTGTGTCAGGATATTCTTTATATTGGACCTTCATATTTATTGACAATTGTAGCAAGTATTCAAGCCACTGCAAATTTTATGAGGGTCTGCGAGCTTTGAGTTACTACGATGTTTTCTAATTGTGGATTATGAGGAACTTTCTAGGACCTGGTTAATACTTAATAGTATAACTGCTTAACTTGGTGATATTGGATTGCGTTGGGACTTTGGACCTTAAAATTTGAATGTAACTTGATAAATCACAAGTGGTCGAGGGTTGCTATTGCCGACGACTTTGGTTCAGGGCCACTAATCATAATGTAAAACAGTAAAAGTATCATTTTCTTTATGATCTGGTTCCATATCCACTTTGTAAGCTCTCTTAGTATTGTTCTTTATTTTCTACTTAAAAACTCTAGAAGATGTATTCCTTCTACATCCAACTCATCCAACTTCAGGGTTTTGCTTTGTGAAGGATTGTTATATTCTAGTTATCTTTTCTTTATTAGCTCTATCTTGTAAGTCTTTTGGAGCATATATTTCATAAGTTGCAAAATGACATTGCCAGTCCATAAACTGCATTTGTGTGGTAAATTTGGATCTAGCACGATTGCTCATTTTTGCTCCAGATGTTCTTCATTACTAATGCCAAGACATGTTCATTACTAATTTCCTTAGTAGTTTTGTAATGACAAACTTTAGATAAGTTCTAGTAACTAGATTTCTATCTGTATATTGAAAACATTTATTAATCAAGTACTGAGAAATCAAAACATCACACTTTTTTCGTAATACTTAATCTTTAACTTCAACCTAAATTTTGCCCGTCGGCAATTGTATGCTTGTGGCTCCATGCAAACTAGCTAAGTTAGCTAGTGTGACTAGGTGGCTAGAGACAAATAGTTTATATGTACTCTGTCAAAAATGTTTGAGAAAATTAAAATGGATGAATGTTGTTTGCCTGATGGCAGGATATATAAAGTGGGTCAAGGATACCAATGCTTCCCTGATCCGATGTGAAGTATGGCCCTTTTGTTTGGTTATAAGTATCTTGTTCTATAATTTGTTAAATAAGTACGGATCAACACCCTCTTCACTCCCACCCTAACCCCCATAGAAGGAAAAATAAAACAACAAAACCACTCACACATTCAAATAAATAAACCGACGAATTATGGATGAGAATAGAGGTGATTTATAAATTTGCATCGTCTGGACCATGAAGAAGGTGACGAGCATATAAGACCGGACTGCTCAAAGAATCCCATATAACATGGTAAATGACATAGTTTTAAGGAATGATAAATACAGTAAGGACGACACCATCACACCCTCCTAATACCCCCACCCCCAACAAAGACACCCCCAAAGTGCGCACACAAAAAAATAAAAAGAAAAGGAAATCCACCATCACCACCACCCACATATTGTATTAAAGAAAGAAATAAATAAACCCATGAATTATGAATGAGAATGTAGGTGATTAATAAATGTGCATTGTCTGGACCAGGCACGACCGTATAAGACTGGACTTGTGTGCAAAGAAACAAACAATAAATGACTAATTTTAAGAAATGATAAATACAGGAGAATTCACACAACCTCGATCTAAACGTTCAGAGTATCAGGTCAGTTCTAGATGACCTGGCACGTCTTTTTATTTCAGAAAATGGAACAAACTGTCCAGTACCACTAGACTCAGATAAGATTTATGAAATTCTGAATGATCCGTATTCTATTCTATGTTTTCTGGAAGTTATGTATGGCTTCAGCATTTTCTTGTTGATTATTTTCCTTTCAGGATAAAGCCCAGTGGATATCTCTACCTGTCCAATCAAGCTTGCAAGATATTATAGTTATTATCAGTTGGCCACTGCATAAAGCATCCCCTGTCCCTGCTTGGACTTTGAGTTATTTCTACCACAAAATGTCAGCTGCAGAGAATTCAACGACTCTACAAATTTTAGGTATTTTCCTGTGCCTGATCTTTATTATTGTCCTATTTTTCTTAAAATTTTGGTAGTTTTTACTCATATTATTATTTTGTTCAGCTCGAGAACCTGAAGGTTTCTCTGTCTGGAATGGACCCCCCTTTAGCAATGGTCAACCACATATCAAACTTGAGAGAGTTCCTTGCAGTTCTGCAAAATTCAGTGAAAATGGATCCAGATTAATGGTGATCAAAAGCACATCTGTGATTTGTATTTATGATTGCAGAAACAGTTTCAGTGAGTTTAAATCCTTTGAGATCCCTTCTGTTCTTGCTGCTGTCCTTTCTCCATGTGGAACCTATCTCCAAACGTTCCAAAAACCCTCTACACCACAAGATAAGAATGTTACATTGTGGGAGGTCAAGACTGGAGTTCCTGTTTATCAACAACTCCAGAAGAATATGTCTAAAGCTACCTGGTGCAGTCCAATACCTTGAAGCCATGATTTCTACCTTCTAGATATTTAGATGTCTTTTCTGTATCTGATTGTGACTGTTTAATCCCTTAGGCCTACAATTCAATTTAGCAGTGATGAAACTATTGCATGCCGAATGGCAACAAATGAGATACACTGTTTTGATGCCAAGGACTTTGCCAAAGGAATCGTGTGTAGATTGAGAATTCCTGGTGTTTCAGCAGTGGAGCTCTCAAAGTCTCCCGGCTCTCACATTGCAGCATATGTTCCAGAATCTAAGGTTGGTTTGCTTAGTTTGCTTTGGAAACTTCTCTTATTCTGATGAACTTGCTTCTGACTTTTGAATTATTGAAATCACCTTTCTTAGGGTATTCCAGCCAGCGTTCAAATATTTTCTTGTAATAAGGATGCACAGTCTCAGCCTGTTGCACGGCGAAGTTTTTCCGTTGCTCAACTGTACAATTACACTGGAACACTGGCTCTACAGGTCTCCTAGTTGTGGCCCAATCTGATGTGGACAAAACCAACCAGAGTTATTATGGAGAGTCTAAATTGAACTATTTGACAACTGATGGAAGTCATGAAGGACTTGTTCCTCTGCGTATGTGTCCTTTTATAATTTCTCAAATCCTTGTTATTGCATTCAAGCTTGTGCTCATAATTGAAACTTTTGCAGGTAAAGAAGGGCCCATTCATGATGTTCAATGGTCTACTTCGGGTTTGGAGTTTGCTGTAGTTTATGGATGTATGTTCTTTTATCTTTATAGTTTCTAATCCTTTTGGTCCTGTTTTGCAAGAGGTTAAGATTTTTTGCTTAGACTGGGTTAAAAAACAAAGAGTTAGTAAGGGTTAACTTTTTTAGGCTGCTTAAATAAATCCATGTACACTGTTTCTCCATTTTGATAGAACTTTTTAGAAGAAGATTAACATATCAGTGGCTTTAAACTGGTTTAAAAGATGTTCCAAGGGAAGGTGGGTTTGTAAAACACTCCTTAAACCAGGTAAACTCATTTAACCTGTGAGCTCAGGTTATTTTAATTATATTGATAAATGAAATATTTCTGCATCCAATTTTTGGGAAACCTTCATAGTTTCAGCAACACGGCCTTTGTGTTAATACCCACTTTATGCCATGGAAACAGCAAAAAATGCTTTGGGTTAAATTTTCCCTTTCCAAACATTGGGGTGTTTAAAAATAGCTTTTGGGATACCTGCATAGCATACCCTGGGTTTTATCAGTATTGGAAACTATGGGGTGTTTAAAAATAAATCATTTCAATACTTGGGTATAGAAATACTTTCCCCATTGATAGAAGTTTGTTCGGAGGTAAAAATCCAGGTTAAACTTTCTTACCCCGACTTTAAATCCATTTCTAAACACGACCTTTGTGTTTTATTTAATTTGATTTCTGATGTGATAGAAAGTTAACTTTGTTGGATTTCCCTTTGTTTTTCCCAGTCATGCCTGCCAAGGCTACAATTTTTAGCAAGACATGCAATCCACTACTCGAACTTGGAACAGGTCCTTACAATACCGTCAGATGGAACCCAAAAGGGAAATGTATCCTTTCATCTATTGTTTTGTCATTACTGTTTACTATTGGCTGGTAAAGAGGATTAAATATTCTGATTTCTCTTTTACTCAATGATCTGGAACTAATTTATGAAGCCAAGATACATTTGTACAATCTTCTTGTATTTCTTTCCTTGACTTTTGACTATACAGTTATATGTTTGGCAGGCTTTGGTAACTTGCCTGGCGACATGGTACGTCTGTGTCCTCTTCTAGTCTTGACACTGATAGATAGCTTTCTATCATCATGCAACTGATTATGCTGTTATGAAATTAAAATACACAGACATTTTGCCTGAGAAAAGATATCTTTATATTCAGTGTGTTAAATGTCGGATATCAGGGAAATGTCGGATGTCGTAATCGGATGTAAGATTTCGGATTTCGGAGATATTTCGGGGCCATCTAGTAAATTTCGGACGTCGTGACGGATAACAAATATATATCCTAGATGTTTTAAATAATGTAATTTTAAAATTCTTATCAAGGTAATACATATACAACTTATGCAAAACTACATAAATATGTTTAGGATAGGTATTCTTAACTTAAATATTTTGCATATATTCACTAATCTATTGTTAAAATTTCTCAACTGTTCTAACTTTCAAGATCAATCAACATACTGGGTTTGTCCCGAAATGTCGGCCGACATTTCGGGAAAATGTCGGCCGACATATCGGATTTTTTTCGAAATATCCGCCGATATTTTTCAAACGCCATTTCAAATGCGGGTGGGGATGTTGTGACGGTGAGGGCTTGAAAACGAAATGTCGGCCGACATTTCGGAAATGTCGGCCGACATTTAAAACACTGTTTATATTACAGAATATTGTTTAACATTTAGTAGAAATTTTGAGTTGGAGTTTCTAGTTCCTCTCAACAATGGACATAAAAAATCTTATTAGATACTTGAAACTTGGGAACAAATGATTAACATTTACTAGAAATTAATAACATTATTCTTCCTTCTTTTTGGGTAGCACTAAGCCCTATTTAAATATCGACCGAGTCGTCTGAGATATTGTCCGATATCTCATTTTTTGCCTGTTGTCGATATGATATGGAAAAATCGTTCGGCCATATCGTTTGCAGCAAAAAAGGCCGATATTTGAAATATCGGCTGATAAATCGCCCGATATCGGGCAATAAATTGCCCGAGATATCGCCCGATATGAAATAACTTATTTATTACATGACTGTATGCAATGTACATTATTTTTTTACCGTCTTTGCGTGCATATTACGTCATTTTTATTTGGTAGATGATATTTATGACACTAAACTAACTTTTAGTTATCAATATTTCATTGTATATAGTGTCTGATGTGAATACCCAATATGCGTGTATATCCCCGATATCCGATATCCGATATGAAAAACTCCCATCCAATACGATCCCGATATCCGATATTTAGAACCTTGGTATTAAGTGGTCCTTCAAGTTTCAAAGCTCACAGATATTCATACTACAGTTTTTTCCCCTATAGGCATGGTCCTTTCTCCATACTCCACTTATCATTGACTCCATATATGATAGGCAAGTCAGATCATATCTCTCACTGGTTTCTTCCTCATCATTAGCTATGTTTCCAATTGAAGGTTATATTTGAGAAAAACCATAGAATTGAGCCGTAGTTATTTTAAACTATTGTTATGTCACTCTGGCATTAGAAGGCTCAAACTCCTGAATTGTTTATCAAAATAGGGATTTAAAGATTATGGGTAAATTGCAGAAAGAGCCCCTGTACTATTGACCATGTAGCGTTAGTACCCCCGCACTAAGTTATTAACAAGTACACCTCTTTAGTTAACGATATTTATTTTTTTTTCCCGTTTTGCCCGCTCTTTCATGTCTTTCTCCTCACGTTTTTCTCTCTTTCATTCCTCCCTCACATGCTTCTTCAAAACCCATCTTTTAGATCAAACCTAGATCATCTTTGTTTTTTTTCTCCTCTCTTCGCTCTCCCCCTTATCTTCCTCTTCTCTTTTTCACTCCTCCATCACCTCTCTTTTCAAAGCCATCCTTCAAATAAACTCAATCTTCTCCAAATCAAACTCTCCCCCTCCTCTTCAAGATAAAGACCCAAACCCAAAATCCTCTTCAAATTGCTATTGTTGTAACTTGATGTTGTTAATCTTGCTGCAAGTTGCTATCGGTTGCGCCGGGGGGGGGGGGGGGTGGAGCAAGAGGGAAAATAGATGGGAAAATGGATGGAAAGGGATAAGGAGAGAGGTCGGGAGAGACATACAAGTAGTGAGAAATTAAGAGGGAGAGAACAAAAGAGAGAAAAGAGGGGTAATATTGGAAGTATAAAATAATTATTGATCCTAACCATCAAGTGAGAAGGTGTTTCTACTAATAACCTAGTTTAAGTGTTATTAGTGCGATTTGATCAATAGTAAAGGTGATCTTTCTACAATTTACCATAGATTATTTGTGTTTTCTGTGATGATTAGAGAAAGAAAACTAGATATTATGTTAGGTTTGTATGTTTTGTCAACAAAATAGGTATATTGGGTTTGGATGTTCTCCTTCGTTAAAAGACTAGAATAAGTTTAAATTTTACAATTCATAATTATACTCTAAAATGTCTTTCTAAATGGGTTTAAAAGCTTCATAATTCGAGTCAATGACTAAGGATGCAAGTTGAACAGTAATTATTTGTTCAAATTTGGTTCAAATGATTTTTTGAACCATGAACAAATATAAAATATATTTTAGTGCCTGTAATATAAACGAATTGAATATGATTATTAATATATTCGATTTGTTTTCTTATTGAATTATTCATTTAGCACGCATGAATTTAACCCCTTAAAGTTGTATCACATAAACGGATATTCGTGTATATAAACTACATTCTAACCCCTTGGGCTTCCAGGTCAATAGCCAAATCTAATTATCTAATTATTCGATTGATTATTGAATATTTGTTTAGTACTGACATGTTCTTTCCATCTAAAGTATTATGCTAATACGTATATAAATTCTGTGATTATTGGTTCATGTTTCATAAAAAATAGGTGGAATAATTTCTGAATCAAGTTTTAAATATCCAAATTATAGATTTGTACATCTTCCCTAGAAACAATAATTCTCATATACAATTTGAACATTGCCATTAGAATCAAATTCTATAATAAAATGGAAAGAATTTTTAATCAAACAAATCATGAACTATGCAAAACATTAAATCAAATCAAACACAAATATATTTTAGTGTTTGAGGCAAATTTGGAGTCGAGTTCAGATTTGGAGATTATAAACCAATTCAAATATGAATTCCTAATCATAACATATTTGCTTTCATAGTTCAAAGACTCGGCCGAGTCGTATTCGTCTCGGCCCGCTCCGAGATGGATCCAAGTCACAAGTCGGTCGGCTCAACTCAGAGGAGGCCAACTCGGCCGAGAATCAGAGTTGACTCGGTCGACTCGGCAATATGATGATGATTTTGTGCCTCATCGCAATTCAATGTGAAAATAACTACATTAGCATGTATTTATGAATGTAGTTTGTGTAATTTACTATATTGTGTATGTATTTTGATATGCTTCCACCGACGATGCGTGTATTTATACTTTCGCTTTATGTTTAGTATGCTAGGTGATATATTTGGACATGTGATACATGAATGTGGGTGTCTACATTTTTTTTAAAATTTGTCGTGATTTTTTCATAATTTTTTGAGCTTTCTCTATAGCGTTTTGCGCGTATCGCCCGATACCGATCCGAGTCACCGAGACCGAACCGTCTCAGTGCCCGCCGAGTCGGCGGCTGAGACCGCGACTGTGAACCATGATTGCTTTAATCATAATTGTTAAACTATAGAGGACTACATCTTTAATGATACACTCAACAGAAGAATTGCAAAATACAGTTACATAAAAAAGCATGAGCAAAACTCTCCTTATATAGACTTATACAAGACAAAATTCTACTCAAATTATGACTTGTAATGTTACTATATAAGACTCTAAATTCTATTATAACTCTATAACCAAACATTACCTATTATATCTAACATCCCCCTCAAACTCACGATGGCATGACATTGAGAGTTTGTGTAAAAAAAAAAAAACAAATATTGACACTGTTAAATTGCTGAAAACAAATTCTAAATTGTTGATCACATGCCAAATTTTTGAATTGTTGATGTTGATGGCAAAGTTGAAAACCAAACAAATTCAAATACGAGCGAATCAAAAACTGAACTGTAAGTCGAACTGAAAATAAACTGTACACTTATGTGAGAGCTACGCAAAAAATTAAATATTCATCTCCTTGAGTAGGTTTAGGGTTTTAGAGATCCCCTAATTTAGTACAATATGTTCTAGAGATCCACAAATTCAGTAGAAGAGAAGGCTTTAGAAATCAATAAAAGAAGAAGTTTTAGGGATCCTCAAACTTAGTTAAAGAATTTCCGAATCCAAGTAGAATCTAACCAAATAGAACCCATCAATTCGTCCAGAGCACCTAGAAACATAGAACTCGGATTCTATAAAAGAGGAGGATTTTAGAGATCCTAAGCCTGATAATAGAGTGAGGAGGTTTTAGAGTTAAAGGAAGTTTTAGAGATCCCCAAACCCAGTTAAAGAACTTCCAAATTAAAGTAGAACCAAATCAAATAGAACCCATCGATTCATCCAGAACACCCATTACATAGATATTGACTCCTAGCAACATAGAAATTGACTCTTGGACGCTTCGATATGCCAATATACGATCATGACAATTTCAACCATCGGATCACTAGATTTCCAACACTCTTTTATCTTTTGGTATTGCTATTCAGTTAAAAAGAACGGAATGAGAGAAAAGAAAATGAACAGTATCGATGAATAGTACAAATGAACAACCCTATTTAATTTTGGGCAAGAGGGGCTTGAAGTTGAAAAAAAGAAAAGAAAAAAAAGGAGAAGAAAAGCGAACTGAAAAAAGGAAGAAGCAAAATAAAGGTAATGAGTGTGCATTGTGTGGTGGTGGAGACTTCAATAAAAAAACCCTAAGGCTCTAATACCATGTTAAATTATAAAGCACTACATCTTTTGTGATACTCAAAAGTCAAAAGAAGAATTATAGAATACAATTAAATAAAATTATGAACAAATCTCTCCTTGTAGAAGACCCATATAAGACCAAATCCTACTCATACTATAACTCGTAATATCACTTGAACTTTAAAAGACTTCAAATACTATTAGGACTCTAAACATACTTACCTGTTATATCTAAAAGAATTGTAGAATACAATTAAATAAAATCATGTGCAAACCTCTCCTTGTATAAGACCCATATAAGACCAAATCATACTCATACTATAACTCGTAATATTACTAGGACTCTATAAGACTTCAAATACAATTAGGACTCTAATCAAACTTAACTATTATATCTAGAATAACTTATTGGCACGTTATATGATGTATGATATGAAATCTATGGTAAGATGCACTAGTTGTATCATATGATGCATCAACACAATAGATGCATACATATACAATTCATATAACAATTTTTCTATGGTGGATCGAATCATAAGATGTTGCAGATTATAAGATACCAGCAATACAGCTTGACAACATCATGATATGCAAACTTGACTTCTCATTTCCCATTTATTTATCGAATGTGATAACCTTTTTGTTCAGTGGAAAGATTTGCTGTGTTTAGTCGCATTTCCCTGAGAATACTAATGGAAACTAGTGATTTATGTTTGATAATTTTCCAATTATGATGCATATAGTCACCCATACAATGAAGTTCTATCCAATCTATATTTATATTTGGTTTTTGTTTCGATATGCAAACTTGACTTCTCATTTCCCATCTATTTATCAAATGTGATTACCTTTTTGTTCTTGGAAAGATTTGCTATTTTTAGTTGCATTTCCCTGATAATAGTAATGGAAACTAGTGACTTACGGCTGATAATTTTCCTATTATGATGCTGTAGAGTCACCCGTACGGTGAAGTTCTATCCTTTTCTGTATTTATATTTTGGTGTTTGTTTCGTGTGCCAAACTATGATCCTTAAATCTGATATAACCCTTAATTTTTTGGTGCCAAGTTCAACGAAGATGTCTGTTAAATTAACTTATATTTCGCTCATTTAGAGTTGGATGCTGAAATATGTTGATATTCTGCATCTTGAGAATTTGTCATTGAAACAATATGGTGCTAATATCTAGAGAAAGGTAAGGGCAGCAGAATTCAGTCTCATGTGAACTTTGCACCCAGCGGGTGATGTTTTCCAAAGTCAAAGGTGTGCATTAATGTTGCACATTTGAGGGCTAAGCTGGATAACCAGCTAACCATATGAATTATTATCCCTCTTCCTCATTCCATTGCTATTTGTCTTCCTCTATTAGCTTCTTTCGATCCATATTCTATGCACCCATGCACTCTTATGCAGGCAGGTTCACACAACCAGCTTTCCTGATAGGGGTGGAACCCATGCTGTTGGTTCATTGTGTTGTTAGCCTACTGATGCAAGTTATGCCCCTTAGAATGACGTACCAGAATGTGAGAATTTGGAAAAAGAAAACAAAAGCATGTGTAGAGGACTCTGCTAGTAACATTCTTGGCTTGCGAAATTTTTTATATGCTTTCATAATAACCACAGACTATATGCCTCTTTCTTTAGAGTCAACCTTTTTTTTATCTTGTGCTTTCTTTTTCTTAGGCATTTTGGGATTATACAGAGAAGAAGTTGCTTGGGACAACCAGGGCAGAGTGTTCGGTGACAAGTGAATGGTCTCCTGATGGATGCTATTTCATGACTGCCACAACAGCACCAAGGCTACAAATAGACAACGGGTTTGCATAATTCAGGCCTTGATTTCATTTGAAGTTTCAGCTAAAAATATTATTGAATAACATGATTTGCTTTCCTGGTGAAGGATAAAGATTTTCCACCACAACGGATCTCTGTATTTTAAGAAAATGTTTGATAAGTTGTTTCAGGCAAGTCTTTCCAATTATTCTGTGACACGTAGTCTCCAACATTTTCTTTTTCCTGCAAGAGCTGATCAGCCTTACTTTGTTACACAGGCTGATTGGAAGCCAGAAGCACCAGAAAGGTTTCCTGATATTCTTGACCTTATCAAGTCTGCTGACGTAT
Organism: Agave tequilana; assembly: GCA_038442645.1. Taxonomy (NCBI): domain Eukaryota; kingdom Viridiplantae; phylum Streptophyta; class Magnoliopsida; order Asparagales; family Asparagaceae; genus Agave; species Agave tequilana. The sequence goes on along the minus strand of JAVJIF010011038.1, from coordinate 20,401 downwards.
TAACGATTGACCAACCAAAAAAGCAAGGTCATTACATTTCCACAGAATACGTTTATAACTTGTCATCTTGCATCTTTTTCTCATGGATTTTATTGATATTACAGTACAAGATCCTAAATCATCACAAGCATCTTCAAAGACCTCGGTAAATGCAACCCAAAAGCCTGTGGCTTATCGCCCACCACAGGTTGGGGCTTATCGCCCACCACAGGTTAAGCAGGCTGCTGCAGTTCAGGCAGAGGTAGTTGTTCTCCCCATAAACATGATCATCATTTAGTTATTAGATATTTAATAGGTTTTTCAACAGCCCGCACTTCTAAGGAGGAGGTACTTTTATTTTGAAAGATACTGATATATGAATTATTGATAGACTAGGAGCAAGCAAGTTGAAAGTCAATCTTGCATCTATAAGAGTAGAGCAAAATGTATAAATAAATAGCTTTCTGCAAATTGTTTAACAGATTGCCAAGCTTAACCTCTATGCTGATGATAGCAAAAGCAGAAGCTATTATGCGCATAGGCAGTGTTATAATTGTTTAATAGCTCCTTAATGGATTTTATTAGGGCCAAGTTCATGGAGTCTGTTCTCTGGATTAGGGCTTCATTGGGACGAGTCCGGTAGGTTTTAACTGCATACAGGGGCTTAATCTACCTGAACCCGCATCTCTTGGGGTCTTGAGCAGGTGGAAGGTGGTATGGGTGGGTCACACAAGTTTTTAATTGAAAAACCTACCCCCCAAGCACCAAAAAGAAAAAGAAAAGAAAAGAAACACACACATGAAACAAAAAGAAAAAGAAAGAAAAAAAAAAGGAAAAAAAAAAAACTAAGAGGGAGATGGGGAGAGCCCCTCAAAAAATAGAAAAGAAAACTCTAAAAAAAATAAAAACGAAAAAACAAAGGAAAGGTGTGTTTAACCCTCGGGAATTTTACACTCTGTACCCTTCCCTCCTGCCTTTTTCGCTTGCTCAAAACCCCTTGTCAAAGTTCCCTCACTTTTAGCCCCCTCTCCCTCAAAAAGGCAATGTAGAGTACGAAGTATTTTCTTAATCCCTGTATTGCCCTTTGAAGTGGGTCACAACCTACTAATGCGAGTGCTTGTGAGTTGCAGTAAATATGCTTAACCGTTGAAAAGGGAGCAGGCTATGAAATGTCCACCTTAGTATTGGGTTGTTCACCTTTGCTGTCTTGTAGAATTTTCTTTGAATGAAGTCTTGATAAATGTGTTTTTGTGAGATGCAAGGCTGCAATAGCATTTAATGTTGGGATTGCATCTCTTAAACATTTAATATGCTTATTTTATGGGAAAGTGTCAATTTTTCCCTTGTAAACACATCATAGTTTGTTTACTTTTCTCTTGCATAATATTTAATTAGAAAAATAAAAATAGAAGATTTCTATTTAATATGGGTGGGAATATGTTTAAAAATACTTATATACAATGCCAAACTTTTTTCTTGTAAACACATTTATAGTAGGCTATTGTATTTTTTCTCTTAGGCTTTTATGTTTTCTTTTTTTATAAATTTAATTTTTTGAACTCTTTTATCACAACACTTTTCCCAATAATTGCTCACACTAATTGGAGAACAACATATATATTGAGCTGTAAGGTAAAATTTCACGAATGGTAAACATATTGAACTAAAAAGTAGATAACTTGTATAACAAAGACGTATTGATAGGAAAGACTATTCATCATAAATGGTAGATATATTGAACTAAAAGATAAACAATTTTAGGTAAAAGACAACGGTAGATAGTTTTATGTGGATGCACTGAATTTAAAGGTGGATACTTTTATATGAAAAATAGACATACTGAACTAATAGGTGGACGGTATTATACGAAAGATAGATAGATATACTGAATTAAAAAGTGGACACTTTTATATCAAAGATAGACATTTTGAACTAAAAGATGGATAATTTTATATTTAAGATAGATATACTAAACTAAAAGGTGAACAGTTTTAAACCAAAGGTAGTAGACATGTTGAACTAAAAAGTAGACAATTTCATGGGATGTATTGATCTCAAAAAATAGATTGAACTAAAAGGTAGAGAACTTCATGTGAAAAGTAAGACGTATTGAACTAAAACGTAGACATTTTTAGAAGGTAGATAGATTAATCTAAAAGGTAGTTATGCTAAGAGGGTGTTTGGCAATCGTGGGTGAGAAAGTGTGAAAGTGAAGCATTTTCAGTCACTTTTGACGTTTGTTTTAGGTGAAAATTAATTGTGAAAGTGTTTTTGCATCCACTTAGGATTGTTTGCAATTCGCACTTCGGCTCTACAAGTTACAAAGTGGTTATTAAAGGAGAAAAGGTGGAATTTGAATATTTATGAATGAATAAATTACTGTTGGCAGATCGACTTTTTTTTATGCAGTTTCATTTTTCACTGTTATGTAAAAAAGCTCCTTTTTACTGGCTTACTAATGAGAAAGTACTTTCATTCATGCAAAAAAAAAGTCACTTTTATACTTTAAGCCGCATCCCAAATTGCCAAACATTCCATAAACTAAAATGTAGACAATTTCACGTGAAATGTAGATATACTGAAGTAAAGGTAGACGATTTAAAATAAATACAAATATTTTACATATAAAAATATAGTTATTTTAGAAATAAATATAAATAATTTATATTAGAGGCAGACAGTTTATATGTAAATGTAGACATTTTAAACGTAGATTTTAAAAATAGAAATAGATAGTTTACATGTAAATGTAGATATTCTGAAGATAAAATTGGACATTTTAAAGTAATGGTAGATTTTTTTTATGTGTAAATACAGCTATTTTAAAGATAAAATTGGAAATTTTAAAACAAAGGTAGATTGTATACATATATACATAAACATTTTAGAAATAAAACTGAACAATGTAAAATTAAAATTAAAAAATTGTTAACAGAAACCGGTAGATAATTTACGATGAAAGGTAGACAACTTAGGTAAAAACTAGACAATTTGTAGAAGAATGTAGAATATAAGCGAGTCTCTTCATCTTTCTATCCTTTTTTTTAAAGAGAACACATTTGATTAAAATTTTCATCGCTTAAAATGTTACAAAAATATGACTTTTTCAAAAAAGTAAACTTCAATCTTTTAACAAACCATGCTAAAAACAAATGAGATTTTCTTTACAAAAAGAGGCACCTTTAATAAGATCAATCGAGAAATAGTGAAATTGTGATCTAACGGCTAAGAACCCATTGTTGTTCGGTATGAGCGCAATGAAACAAATAAAAGGGAGTTGAAGAAGATAGAGAGAGAAGAAATGAGAAAATTATGAGTTTTCCCTAAATCTTTAGGGTTTTTGGAGTTAGAGATGGAGAAGAAAGAGAGAAAAGGATCCTTTTTTGGGTTTACTTCTCAATTTGACAGATGAATGTAGAAGAAGGAAAAAAATGAGTGTTTTTTCATTTTTGGAGTTCCTTGAGTTGAGAGAGAGAGAGAGAGAGAGAGAGAGAGAGATGGGTTTTTGGGTTTAGCTCTTAAATGTGAGAGATGATGAATGTAAAAGATTTTTTGGGTTTCTTTTGAGCAAAGATATAGAGGAGAAGAAAATTATGTTTCTTGAGTTTTAGGGACGAAGGATATGATAAAATAAGAAGATGAGAGTGTGATGGCACAATGAGAAATTTGTTCCACCCAAATACACCAACTCACTAAAATACATGAGCAAGGGGTGCGATGCATAAAAGATGTGTATGAGGGGTTTTTTGACAAGTGGAAAACAAGACGGGGAAGACACGGGGAAATTATCTAGGGGTTAAACACATTTCTCCTAAAAAAAACAAAGGGTTTTTAGGATATAAATCCCTAACAAATATCTTATCTAGATATTAGTCCTTAATAATATTATATTTTGTTATTAGGCCCTCACAATATGCAGTTCATTTGATATTAATCTGTCTGCTATTTATTTCTCTCTAATTTCAGGAGTAATCATGATAAAAGAAAAGTCACGGGGATCGTCAAATTTACAAAATTGTCCAACCTTAATTTTTACCCACCAACCTCTTCCTTTTCATCTGTAAAACTAAACTCCATTGCTCACTTGACAGGAGCAAGTATACTACTCATACTAAAGTTATTCACAAATTTAAAACTTAAATAACTCTCTTTCCTCTTGATTCCCTCAATCCAAAAGCCAATTTTATCTTTTCTTGCAACAATTCAGGGATGAGTGCCCTCTCAGTACAGTTGTCTTTAATAATGCAAGAATTCTATTAATAGAAGCATTCAGGAAAAAATTACTCTTTAATTTTGGAGGGAGGCGAAGAAACATGAATTTATCCATACGGTTGTTCTTCCCTAAAGAAGAAATAGATTGAGATAAAAGTTTGAATGTGAGGGGCAGTAGTTTATTACATTTTGATCTGGCGAGAGGTGATTTTGTATCAAGACTTTGGAGTTGCATGAATGTGAAAGAGTCAACAAGATGGCATTGAACAAAAAAACTAAAAGAAAAGTTCTTTGCTAGAAGATCAGAGTGAGCAAGAGAAGCCAATAAAAAAAAAATGAAAAGATGAAGACAAATATTGGGTAATTTGCGTTGATAGAGTTAGGGGAAGAAGGTAATAAGGTAAAAATGCTAACAATTATTTCTTGTTTTAAGGTATATTATTAGCTAGAGGGATTTATAACAAGTGAGCCATAAATTATATGGGACAAGTACAACTATGTAGCACAGACACTTCTATCATGGAGCCATGTCATGTCCGAAACTTGTCCAACAGGCGTATCGTGTGTATTTTTAAGATTTTGCCGTGTCCACGTGCCGTGTCCATTTCAATGCGTATCCGTGCAACATAGTGGGACAAATACCTAAATATAAATTTGCGAGAGGGCTAATATCTAAACAAGGGGTTTGGGTAGTTATTGTTGGGGTTCAGGCATGTTTACAGGTTTGGCAGGTTGCTTCGGTTTTTTTCTTTTTACAGGATTTGGATTTTTATTCATTATTTTATTACATATTGTTTGGGTTATCCTAACATGCACTTAATTAGACTAACACTCAACTACACAAAAATTAGAATATAACATAATTCTATTCAAATAAAATATGTAGTAAACCTAGTAAAACACATCACTATATTGCTTCACATCCTTCTAATTTACCACTTAATGTTAATAAAAATAACTCTTATAAACTAAAAACAAATTATAAACCCTTAACATTCTTTTTATATAGTCTTTGAACTAAACTAACTGCTCATCCAAAGAGAAACGGATTGAGATCAAAGACATGTATATATCCTGTTGAAAAAGTAGCCGGATTTCGGGTGGGTGTGGTGCGGGTCCAGGTCCAGGTTCGGGTTTTATGCAGTGCAGGTCAAGCAGGTTTTTGCTAAAAATTTAACCCGACCCAAATTGTTTTGTTAAATTTTTAAACCCACCCATTTGGATTCGGGCAGGTTTTAAAGGGCACATAAAACCGATAATTTGGGTCATTTTCCCACCCCTTGTGACAGCACAAGGAAACTCTACCATTCACATCCATTCTCCAAGAAGGGAATCCTTGCAGAAAGAATATACGTAGATTGTTTTCCAAAGAATATATAAAGTATAAGTTACAAAATACATCAATGTGTGTGTGTGTGTGTGTGTGTGTGTGTGTGTGTGTTACATAATTCCTTGGTACAACTAAAATTGCATAGTAACATATTTTTTTCCAAAAAAATACTTAATGTAATTTTAGTTAAAAACTTAAAAAATTAAGATTTACTTTCTTCCATTTTAAAATAATGAATAATGTTTATCTAGGCAAGAAAATAGAACTAATAATCTTCATGTATTTGTGCAGTTTTTCTAATAATTTTCTAGATTAGAGAAGAGATCTATTTAGGTTTAATGTTTTTTTAGGAGATGTGTAGGTTTAACTGAAATTCAGAATAGTATCTCATACTCCTTTCTTTGAATAAATAGTATTTCCTATCTATTATAACCATAAATACACCTAAATCATGAGTCGTAAAAGAACACATCAATAATATAAAGTTTAGAAACACAAATCCTATTCAAAATTTGATTTAAGTGCAATTAAAACTAATCATAAATGACATAGTGAGAGTATGAAAATAATAAAATATTTGTTTTGTTAAGCTTATTTTTTTAGTTAAGATTGAATCCCTTTAAACTTTAAAAAATAATGAACGACATTTTTTCTCGTGGTTTTCTTTTAACACTGTAAAATAAGAAAAAAATATTTTCTTTTAGCAAACTCTTTATTGTAAATTTTTTATACATCTCCCAGACATGATTCCATCTCAATCTTTATGTAAATTTTCTAATAATTAATTAGCCTATGTTAGGATTTTACTCAAAATATCATATATAAATATAATCTACTATCGGTCAAAATAATATGTTTCCAAAGATAATGTAGTTTGCCATTGAGGCTGGGTAAACATAAACTATATGGGTTGAAATTGATTTTGACCTTTAACAACTCTTATATTTATGTTTTCATTAAATTTGAGAGGAATGAGGAGCGTGCTACAATTAGGAAGTGCTTGCAAAGGTCTAATCACTCTAAAAGACTAAGACATTTCTCTATTCTTTCTTTTTCATATAAATTATTTGATTATTAGTCTGCTGATTTTTTTTTTCTTTCTAAATGACAGCTTTTGGGGGGGACTGCTGCTTCACAGTAAGTTGATCAACTCATGTGTAATCTGTCATTTGGAAATATTGAAACCTAAATATCCTACTAATTAGCTTGTTAACATGTAGAGGCCCAAGCAAAAATGCACTCAGAAACCAGAAGCGCCGGGAAAAGCAAAGGGAGAAAAAGGCTGCCGAAGCTTCATAATCTCCGGTCAACTGAACTTGATGCTTGTGTGGTTACCTCTTCTGCGGCAGCTAAATCAAATCCAATTGTTCTTCTGCCTGCACTCATATTCTTTGGATATGCCTGTAATTTCGATGCGTGTTGTTACCTGAGCTTTCTTTTTAATCTTTTTACTACCAAACATGCACAAAGAGACTATATTTGCGAAGGCAAGTGATATCAAGTACGCGAGCTTCTGTTAAATGTAACTACAATACAACTTCAATGAACTAGTAACAACAGCTTGTCAGATTTTGAATGAGAGAAACTATGTTTCTTTGAGTGATTATGCTTTGTGGTTGATATTGCAATTACATTTGCAGTAGCGTGAAGTATACAGGACAATTTTGAGACGAATCCTGTGTGCGCTCTTGTGCATCGCTGATCAAAGAGAATGCCAGAAAACTCAGGCTACCCTCTCAAACTTGAAGGCTGAGAAGGCTGAATCATCTCTTCTGCACTAGTCAAGCAAAGGCCAGGGAAAATGCCAGGGAAAATCCTTGTAAGTAAATAGCTTTGCCCCTACAAATTCCAATCCTTTGTCACAAGCCAATTTGAACCTTGGTTGGAAGCCATCCATCAATGATGAGCAGTGATGCAATCAAACAGTGATATACATTAAAACAGTTGTGATGAGTTTGAGCGTGATGAGTGAGTTGCGACAAATATCTTTGACGACAGTGAGTTAAACCTTAGCAAACATCTTTGTTACGACGGTGAGGGGACCTCTTTCACGCCACCATGCTTCATGTGTGAGGCAGTCCCTTGCCAACAACATACATCAGAGGGTTTCTTGCAATTTAGCTAAAACTTCATTACAAGGGAACTATACATGCAGCTGCTCTTTTGTTTTGCTTGCATCTGAATTGACATAAGCATTTGTGGCTATGGACTTTGGATCTCAACATATGCAGCTTTCAGAAAGCTTCAGACTTCTTGGCTGAGTTTTGAGAACAGCTACAAACCAAAAAGAAAAAATAGGGCAAAGAAAGAACCAAAGTAGAAATGAGAACCACTCCTTTATAATTTTGAATACATCAATTTACTTCGACTCGAAAGAAATATGAAAGGACTCGAGAGGTCGATCAAGTCTATTTTGGACACACCACCATGTAAGAGGCATGAGGTAATCAGAAATGCACTTGTGACAAAAGTCCTCAAGACGCCGTTTCATAAATCCTTTTTAAGTGTGGAATGACAAAACCATGGAGCGAAGATGGGGGGTACAAAAGATCTTTTAATCATCGTCATCCCCATATCTCATCATCTCAGCTAGTTTCCTGGGCGTGTGGCCACGGGCGGACCCAATAGTGGGCTGGGCTAGGCTATAACCCGGCCCATTTTTTCATATATTGTGTTAAATTCATTTCTATTTTTGTTCTTTCTCATATATAGTGTTAGAATCTCTTCTATTTGATTTTCTTTTAGCAAATTTTTTTCTAGTTCAACTCTTGATTTAGTAGAGAATACTGTTTTATTCTTTTGACAAATTCATATAATTTATAAGTATATGTTATAAAAAATTGCAGCACACCCCAAAATTTATTCATGATTCCGCCTCTGCGTGTGGCCACCATGTTGGCGTGGTAAGGATTGCTTGTTCCAGGCTTCCTGCCCGTCCCCCTTAACCACATCGTTCCTGATAAACTTCTCACAAAACCTTTCCCATTTGACCGTGGCTCGTCTTTAGTCGCACGCTGGCACTGCGCCCAAAAAGATATTTGATGCAGTCGGTTTATTGGATTGGGGGGGTAGGGGGGTGGGAACTTAAGTTTCCCGCCATTTGGTCTTCGTTTTTAGTCCCACATTGTGGGCGCGGCAGCACGAGGTGAAAGGAAGTGTGGCGGGAGCAAGCGGCGAAGGCGGTTGGTCGGACGGCGATTAAGGAGGTGGTGATGGTGAGATTTGAGAGTGATGGCGGGCTCTTAGTGTTGGCCCAGAGGCCTTCCACTCTAATTTTGATGATAATTAACTCATGTAGTTATAATTTACTAATAATCTTGTGATATTTAGTTTCAGATATTTAACTAAGATATTAGTAGGTGATTAGCTTCAACAAAGGTGTTTTGGAGCTTTCACATGGTGATTCAAGAGCCCGAGCGTCAAAGTTCATATCTAGCACTTGTTGGAGTCAAGCTCAGTGGATCACGTTTGGATCGAGTCGACTTGGAGACGGCGCTCTACAAGAAGACCTTGGTTTGTTTTAGAATAGTTTGTTTAGATCCATTGTAAAGTTAGATAGTGTGATATGCTCAAGTTCACAACACACACTTGTTTCAAGTTTCATGTTTTGGTTTTCGGTTTTTGGTTTAACCGATCTTGGTTTTTAAGTCAAAAACATTGATATAAATCTTTATATGTATATTGGATTCTATCCATATACTATATGCTTCAAAGTTGTTTCAATATCATGTTTTTGTATTTACATGAGTTTTGGAGAAAACGATTTTTCATTTCAAAAATTCAAGTTTTGGAAAATACGGATTTTGGTTTTCGGCAAAATTTCTAAGTTACAAAAATAGTTCAAAATGTTTGTAACATGGTTTGATTTTACTCAAACATGTTTGTATATCAAAGTATTATACTGAAACTATTTTTGTAGATTTTTAGAGATTTTATGAGATTTTATTAAAGCCAAAAAGACAAGTTTTTAAATCCTGAAATCAGACCTGCCAGGCTCTGGCGGTCGACCGCGCCGGTAGACCGGACCAGGAGTCGGTCGACCGGACCGGTCGACCGACGTGCACAAGGACGTGCACATAGCCAGCCACTTAGGCCGGTCGACCGAGCGGTCGACCGACTGCAAGTGCCCCACTCTCGGGTTGGGGCGGTCGACCGGACGGTCGACCGTAGGCTTGGCATCGGTCGACCGCGCGGTCGACCGGCAGGCTCAACGGTCAGAAATTTGACCGTTGGCCGGTCGACGGCCGGTTGACCGGAAGGGCATTTCAGCCCTTTCCTGCTACCAACGGGTAGAATTTTTATGGGGCTATAAATATCCCATTTGAAGTAGTATTTCATGAAGATTTTCAAGAGCCAAAATTTCTATCTTCTCAAGTGTTATAATACAAGTTTTCAAAAGAGTTTTTAAGGTAAAAAGACTCATCTTTATTTGTTTTCAAGGGTTGAAAAAATCAAAGAAAAATAGAGATTTTGGATATTTGTTTTGATCTTCATTCTACATCTATTCTAGTTGTTTTCCAAGTATTTTTCTTTGTTATTTGATTTCCAAACACCTTGATTTCTCACACTTGAGCTTATCTTGCTATCCTATCTATTAGGATCTTTGTTTTGTGGGAAAAGAAATTAGTTTGTGGTCTTTGTGATCACCAAGTTGTAAACCCTCCTTATTTGTGATATCCCGCTTGTGTAGAGGTTGATTATTGGAGTGGTGGCTTTGTGCCCTATCCCTCTAGTGAGAGGTTGATTGGTTGTTTAGCTTTGTGCCTATCCCTCATTTGTGAGGTGGATATTGTGGTGGCTTACTGCCTAACCTCTAAGTGTAGAGGTTGTGTTGTATTTGAGAGAGGAGTTGTGTACTCCCGGTTATTGTAATTGCCCCAAATCCTCGGTGGAGGTTCCCTGTGTGGGAAGTCCTGTGTGGACGAGTTAGTGAAAATCCTTCTGTGTGAAGGCAGGGACGTAGAGCTATGTGCTCGAACCTCGAAACATATCCGTGTGTTTGCGATTGATCCACTTTCTCTTACTCTCTCTCTCTCTTACTTTGTGCATTGATTCATATTATCATATCATATACATGCTTGGTTTGTTTGTGTGCCTCACTTGTGTTTAACCACGATAGCTTCATATAGCACCTCAACTCTTATTCAGAGGAATCAAGAGGAGTTAGTTCAGAGCCCTTCACCGGGAATTCGGCTACACTCGTTGGTTACACTAAGTGTGTTGCAATTAAGTTTTTAATTTCCGCATTTTGTTCATTAGATTAGTCGTACACCTATTCACACCCCCCCCCCTCTCTAGGTGTACTTTCACTTAAGTTTTTATTTGGTGGGGAGAAAGAGAACGAGAGGAAGAAAATGTACAATGCAAAATTCTAATTCCGATTGATTTTCGAAAGGATTTTGGGAATTTTGGCTACAATGTTTTTTTTTTTTTTTTTTTTTGAATCTGTATCATTTTTTTTTCCCGAGTATATCTAAGATTGATCTAGAAGTTTGAGATGAGGGAGAAGATTTGAAGGGGAATGAAAATCAATTATTCTGAGATCATAAAACGAACGAATCGCAATCACCTTCAAATTAAAGAATTGAAAATCAAGATTTTGAAAGAGAAATAGAAAGAAGGGTTAAGATTTAAGAAATAAGAAATAGGAAAATTGGATAAATTTGGGCTTCACGCTCCTTACACCACGGGCTTCACACCCCCCTTACACTACGGGCTTCACACCCCAATCTAAAAAACCCAAGGCTCATGAAACTCTAACATGAAATTTTTTTAATTTATCATTGTCTACTGAATAAAGAAGTCAGAGGCCTATTTATAAGCCTTACAAAAGAACACTTTAGAGATAACCGACATTGTACTGAACATCGACATAAAAGAAAACAATTAGACTCAAAAATAAATTAAGACAATAAAATCACTAGTAATTGGTGATGTTTTCATCAATAGCCTTCATGTGCAACATGTGTACATCATGAATGAGCCTCCATCAACTACTAATGGAGCCTGGTGATCTCTTATCATATTTGATAAGTCGAGTCGTTACGTAATGTGTCTCGTAGTCTGGTTTGAAAATTTTAGTTCGAAAAGAACCGTCACCTATTGCAGATGGGAGAAATCTGTGAATTCACAACTTTTCACAAGAGAAAAAAAAGTATCCTTTCGTTTAATTTATGCTGAATGACGACTTCTTTTTTCCTTTCGGTAGGAGTAATACCAAACCAAAAAACAATGGTCACTGGTAGGGTTATCAAATAAACGAGCTGCCCACAAGCAATCCTTTCGACTCAGTATTTAGTTAAAGCTTGTTCAAATTGTTCAAATGTAAATGAATTGAACTCGAACTAGGCCGATTCCCTCGTGCAGCTCGAATAAACTTGAAATGTGAAATTTCAAACACATATAGTTAATGTTTTTGCATATTTATAACTGTACCTATTTAACACCTATTATTATATATGAGAAAAATGTAACTCAGCTGACAGCTGAGAGAGACTCTCTCAGCTGTCACTTCAATATGGTCACAAACTTACTGCAACATGGTCGTAGTCTACTGTAACATGGTCACAGTCCTAAAAAAGCATATATTTTCAGTGTAATTAGGACTGCGATCATAGTAGCAGTCCTCAGAAAAAGACTGCGACCTTAATCGCACTCCTTAGAAAAGACTGCGATCATGACATCACTCCTCATAAAAACACTGCGACTTAATCACAGTCCTCATATAAAACTGCGATCATGGTACCAGCACCCAAAATTGTGGTTGAAATTCAGCCACGTTGCGCTAGCTGAGAGAGCTGGTGGCTGAGGTACAGATTCCTCATTATATATTTACTCACGTAATAAAGTACAAAAGTGTCCAAAAGAAAGTTTAAACTATAAATAAATATTTTTATTTGTCCCTTGAAGTTGGCCCGCCGATCAGGCTCTGAGTTTGCTCCCGAGAGGTCACCGGTTCGAATCTCTTCGAGTGGACATTTATAATAAGGACCTGTTTGTTTCGTTGCAAAACGTCGCAAGTTGTAAGTCGTAAAATGAGAATGGAAAAAGTGAACTGTAGTAGAGAAAATATATTATGTTTTACGGTGTTTGTTTAATAAAGTGAAGTGTAAATGGAAAAGTATATTGTGTTTTACGGTGTTTGAAAGTGTAAATGGTAAAGTATATTGTGTTTTACGGTGTTTGGTTGGTAATGTAAAAGTGTAAGTGGAAAAGTTGACCACAAAACTAACTGTAGCAGTGATTTAAATATTATAAATACTATTAAATTAAATCTACTATTACAAATTAAATTGTATTAATAAATTTGAGATAAAAATTAATAATCTTAATATTTTATTTATAAGAATAATATTAATAAAATATTAGTATAAATAATAAAATATTAACTAAATAAATGATATAAAATTTTAAGAAAATCTAAAGAGCATTAATAAAATTTTAAGAATACTAATAAGATTTAAATATTAAAAATGTTACAACAATAATAAAATATAGTTATAATATTATAATATTAAAAATACTTGAAATTATTATAATATAAATTTTATTATAATATTATTTTAATATTATAGAAATATAAAATTAATAAATTAAAATATAATTATAATTTAATAATAAATTATCATTATAGTATTATTATACTGAATTATTATTACAACATTAACATAATAAAATATTAATATAATAATAAAATATTAATATAATAATAAAATATATTATGATATTAATAAAATAATTTTTTATATTAAAAAATTAATAATTAAATATATAGTAATTTTATATTAAAGTATAATATTGTTATATTAATAAAATATTAACTCTAAATAAAATAATAAAAAATGGAATAAGTATTAATAAAATAATAAAATATTAAATTAAAATAGTAAAATATTAAATATTAAAACAATAAAAAAGTTAAAGATTAAAAATATAAATAATTAAATATTTAAATAAGAAATTGAACACTATTAAAATATTAAATATTTAATAATATTTAATTATATATTGATTATCAAGCAACTGTTTTGAACTGTAAGTGTACTACAAGTGAGAGTTACATGACCACAAAATTAACTGTAGCAACTGTAAGTGAGAAAATATGAGTGTAAAAGTGAGATTTACATGACCACAAATTTAATTGTAGCAACTGTAAGTGAGAAAAGAAGAGTTGCAAAAGTTTTTGCATTTTACATTTTGCAAACGAAACCAAACAAGTGTAAAATATAAAATTGTAAAAATTTTTGCATTTTGCAAACATTTTGCAAGTTACCAAACACGCCCTAAGTGTGTGTAAGCTTGAGGATACTCTCCAGCGTGTTCTAAAAAAATTATTTATTTATAAAAGAAAGTTAGAAACATTTGAATACGGTCACTCCAGTTGGCCAATTGAGGCTGGCTCGGTGGTAAAATGACTAGGTTAGAAAATGAGAGGTCCCATGTTCTAAACCGGACCAAAGCCTTTTGGGAAGGAAAAAAAAAAATCAGTCCAATTAGAGTCACGATCACATCAATTATGTAATTAGTCTATAGCCATCTAAATTAGATCTCAATCCCTCATAGTCATAGTCATGCGTTATCTCATCCTCACTCTAATTTCTAAATCAAATAACAGAATGAGAAACCTTTGCAACTCCTCACTTTGCTCTCAGATTAGGTACAAAATAACAAAATTGGAGGACCAACAAGAATGGGCCAACTCAGTATGACCAAACCCGACAAAACATCCACTATAAATCTAAGCCCATATAATACTTTGGATCAGGTCTAGGTTCTCTTCACGTAGAACCACGTCTGGACTTGACCAGGCACGACCCGACCCGACCCGACCCACTAGGAAATTTAGCACAACAAAACAGAATGCCACATGAACCCCATGCCCAACTCAAAAGAGCAGAGAAAGTAACTGACAGAAATTTGAGTACCGTGTCTCATAATATTTGCAGGACCTTTTTTGTACCCAACAGAACATGTATAAGTAATAACGTTTGAGATGGACGCCTAGTTTCCAGTCAGAACACTATCTTCCAGTACAGTCTATATAATCAATTTAAACCGCAGAGTATCTTCAAACTCAGGCATATTAAATGGAGATTAGAGGCAATTCCAGTGCCAAAACTTCATGACCTGCAGAATTTATCAGCCATATCAATTAGAACCGACACAGCCCAAGAGAAGACACTTTAACGATCCCCGCAATTTTAATAACATCAGAGCAGAGCATAAAGTCGAGTGGCCAGAATGGAAGCAGACTTCTCTATTAATTCTCCCACTGGTACCAAACCATCCACCCACAGGGCTCATTATGGAATGCGAACCAGAAACTTAGACAAGATAGTGTCCGAGAATTTGATTGAAATTTGTCGCATCATAGAAAAAGCAAGACAAAATTTGGATAACCGTTACTGAGCAACTCTGAAGTCAGAGATGAAAGTGCAAATGGCTTTTCCTTTTACTAACATGGGAAACAATTTAAACAAAAATCGACAAGATGAGTTGCGCCCCCCTACATATTGCTTTACATATGTCAGAACAAGTGAAGAGGAATGTGTATTGAAAATATAAAAAAAAGGGCGAAAGAAAATAAGGTGGGGAAAAGGACAGCTTCATTTGAACCCGTTCTGCTGCACCTTTCGGTCCAAACATGGCCAACTCCAATGGAAGCTCTCATGATGCGCATTAGCACGATGTCTGTTGGCAGCTCTAATCCTTTTGGTAGAATGATAGCACAAGGTCTGTGTGCCCAGAGAAGAGCTGAGTGTCGACAAAGAGCTGCACATGCATGTCAAGAAAAAGAGACTTTCAGACTCTAAATCTATTGTGTGATTTTGCCTCCCCAAAAAAAGCGAAATCAATTGATCAAATAATTCAAAAGAAAGAAGCAGACAGTTTCAAAGTCGAAAATATCACATGGAATTCATTATCTTTTTCATCATTCATAGAATGCTATGACTTTCTAATTATGGGTGAGATGCAGTACATCTGCCCATGCACACAGGATAATTAGCAGATGAAAGTTCGGAGGAAAGTTGCAAGCACTACAAAGGATGGGCAAATTAATATACTGGAATTAAACCATAAGACAAATAAATAAATGCAAAACGATGAACGTTATTTGAGAAGAAAAACTATTATGACGATCAAGTCACTTGTCCTAGTCATGATGTGATGCTGACATCAATTTCAACTCAAAAGGTTAAATCCACTGGTATATTGGGCAAGCACATACATGAAACTATCATGATTACCCTGTCTTTCCCATAGGAGATGGAACTTTGCATGTGTCTCTCAAACAACCTGAGAGACTGAATTGAGCTTGTACATAACCCCCAGCGGAACTTGGTAATAAGACACAAAGCTAATAGTCTATCTCGGTTCAAATCCTATGAGCCTAAACAACTTGGCGATGCAACAAACTGGATACAAAGTAGATACACTTTAACATGCAGCAAAGGCATAATTGTACCTTAATTCATAGTTGATATCATGTTAAGCTGTTCTAAGCTCTGTACAAACTTGGTAAGCATCATATCCAAATTTGTTGAAGTTTGATTTATTATGAAAAAATGGATCCAATTGTCACTTAATATTTATAGCTTTAGATTTAGTAGGCAAAGATTAGATTGATTAGAACAGAACCAGTAGGTAGAACAATGATCGAAAAGGATTCCACAACTACAGTCAGCAACGAAGCATCTCCAAAGGGAAATTGACCACATTGTTTGTATGGACCTCAGATTTATATATGTCCGAAATTTCAAGAAACAAGAAGCTCGAAGTATTAATTCCTGCCGAATTGCTATCTTATGACATTCTTCATTTCAAATAGAACTAATCATATTCAAATGAAGCCCACTTAAGTGAGAGATGGAGATGAGATTACCTTCATGAGGGTCTGTCACGGTTTGGAAAAGAATCAATGAAACTCTCCTTTAAAAGTAAAGATACCTAGATATGCGGCAGAAAAATATAACTTAGATCCTGATTAACATTGAACTAAAAATATTAGACCCTCATTGGAAATAATAGAAAACAAGCATACCAACTCAGTTTTCATGTTACTATATAAATAAGTGTATTGTCAAATAATATGTCATCAGCATCAGTAATAAAGTTGAGGAAAAAAAGGCATTTACTAATAATAAAAAGGAACCAGAAGTGCTGCATTTTCATATAAAAAGTGAAGATTACGAGACAGGCTTGATTTCATTGAGCCAAAAAAAAAAAAAGAAAGAAAGAAAGAAGAAGAAACCAAGATACAAGATAAAACACGTTAGACGCAGACATGCACATACCCCCATGTAGATGGGACATGGACGCGTTACTTTGTGCAAGTCAGTGAGTGGTGTGTAAGCCTAAGAATGCATGATTTGGGAACACATTCTATGTGTTTAATTCCAAGGAGATTTCATATGAATGACAGCAAGAAGCAACAAGAGCAATAACAATGCAGGCATTGTACCAATTTTTGGGTTGTCTAAATAAGTCTAGCTACATGAAAAAACTCCCCGAAAATAATTTGAAACATATCATACCATTAAAATGGAAGGAAATTTGAAGCTCAAGCATCAACAAGAAAATGTATTATTAAAACAGAAGACCGACCTTGTCATCATTTGATTGTACATTGGTGATTGTGTGAGATCTCAAGTTTGAGCAAAGAGAATCCAGATAAGATCTAAGAACTGCCAAGAAACCTTTAGCAGCTTCAACCTGCATTAACAAGAGCATAATGAATGAGGTAAAGCATCAAAGATATGATAAATTACTCCCAAAAAAGCCGCAGTATTACTACTGCCCAGAAGAATTTATAAGATAAGCCAACTGAATATCAATCACGATCTTATATATATATATATATATATATATATATATATATATATATATATATATATATATGAGAAAAATGTACCTCTACAGCCAGCAGAGAGAGAGTTTCTCAGCTGTTACTTCAAAATGGTCGCAAACTTACTGCAACATGATCGCAATCCTAATAAAACATATATTTTCAGTGTAATTAGGACTGCGATCATGGTGGCAGTCCTCAGAAAAAGAATGCGACCTTGATCCTAGTCCTCAGAAAAAGACGCGATCATGGCAGCAGTTCTCATAAAAACACTGCGACTTCATCACAGTTCTCATATAAAACTGCGACCGTGGTACCAGCGCCCAAAATTGTCGCTGAAATTGTGGCACGTGGCGCCAGCTGAGAGAGTCTCTCAGCTGGCACGACGTGGCTGAATTTCAGCCACAATTTTGGGCGCTGCTACCACGGTCGCAGTTTTTTGTGAGGATTGTGATCAAGTCGCAGCATTTTTCTGAGGACTGTGACAATGGTCGCGGTCTTTTTCTGAGGACTGTGACCGTGATCGCAGTACTAATTATACTGAAAAAATATGATTTCTTTAGGACTGCGACTATATTGAAGCACCAGCTAAGAGAGTCTCTCTCAGCTGGCGGCTAAAGTACATCTCTCATATATATATATATATATATATATATATATATATATATATATATATAGAGAGAGAGAGAGAGAGAGAGAGACTTGTGTCCTTCCAAAAGGATTTGAACCTGAATCCTTCCAACTCAAATACAACTCTCGACAAACGAATACAAGATCCACTTTGTTGAAGTTGATCTATATTATTTCAAATATCTATAAACCAAAAATTAAGTATTTTGAATACTTTTTGCCCATCTATCAAGCGGCGCAAAATGGACAGCCGAAAGTAGTAAGTTGGTTAGATCTCTATCTTTAGACCTACAAATTCTCGATCCGGCCATTTGATTATGATCTAAACATTTAAAACCCCTACAAACTAATTTTGTTAGGTTTTAAATGTTTTGCACTGTTAAACTAACCAACTCACTATTTAGGCCGTCCGTTTTTTCCCTACTTGATGCATTTGGGCAAAAAAGTATTCAAAACACTTGATTTTTGGTTTATAGATACTTGAAATAATATAGACCAACTTCAACGAAATGGATCTTGTATTCGAATGTAAGATGATGGTATTTGAGTAGGGAGGATCCGGCCTCGAATCCTTCGGAATGACACAAGTCTCTCTCTCTCTAATATATATATATATATATATATATATATATATATATATATATATATATATATATATATATATATCAGTCAGACAGTAGGCCAACACCTCTCTACGTTTTAAATATTACAAAAATACCAAAAGTCTCCATGTTAACAACTTTAAACCAAATGTATAAAGTCTTAACCATATATACATAGTGTAATGGATTCCATCATTAAAAGTAAACATGTCCAACTATCAGTGGCAAAACAAAGATATATAATACAATAAATGGATAGAGATTCAATAACCACATATCTAATCTAACACTCCCCCTCAAGCTGGCGCATAGATATCAATCATGCCCAGCTTGCTACACAAAAGACAGAAAATACTTTTGATGAAGCTGCTTTAGTGAGAAGATCCGCCAAATGTTTTGATGATGGAGTAATGAGAGAGAAACCACATTTTTGTCACGTATCTCTGACCAAATGACAGTCAACATCTATATATTTAGTTCTCTCATAGAACACAAGATTCTGTGTAATATAGATAATACACTAGTTATCACAAAACATAAGCACAGGTCCAGGTTGTCTAAAACCAAGCTCTTGTTGGCCCAGAGGCCTTTCACCTTAGTTTTAATGATGACTAACTTATGAAGATTAGTTTACAAATGATCTTGTGTTTAATAAGTTTCAGATATTGATCGAGATCTTAGTAGAGATTTGACTTCAACAAGATATTCACAGTCAAAACGTTAATTCAAGAGCTCATATTGTAACGATCACATCAAGCTCACTTGGATCGAGTTTAGATCGAGTCGTCTTAAAGATGAAGATCGACAAGAAGATTTCAATTTGTTTGCTTTAGTTTTGTTTTAAACCTTATCTAAAGATAGCTTAGTCTTGATATGCTCAAGTATTCACACACACAAGTTATAATAGTTTTTTATTTCGGTTTAACCAGTTTTGAATTTTCAAGAATATATCTTCAGCTTTCATAAATAGATAGAATCAAAACAAGTTTTACATGGTTCATATGTGTAGTGGATTCATCCATACACATTGTTTAGTTCATATTGTCTAGAAACTTATTGATGATTCTAATTCATGGTTTCAAGTTTTATTTTTTTAATAAAACTTAGTTTTGGATTTAACGTCAAAAATATAGAAATATCTTTTATATGTGTATTGGATTCGATTCACACACTATGCTTCAAATATGTTTCAATATCTTGTTTTTGTATTTGAACAAGTTTTGAGAAATAATTTTTCATTTGAAGTCTTCTCAAAAAACTCTTGGAGAAAACGATTTTCTGAAATATAGTTTTGGTTTCAAACTTAATTTCTCTGTCACAAAAATAGTTCAAATTATTTGTAATATGAGTTGATCTTTGATCAAACATATTTGTATTTCAAGTGCTTACATGAACTTATTTTTATGGATTTTGTGATTTTATAAGATTTTATGAGTATTTAAAAGACCAAATTTTCAAACCATAAAACCTTGCTTGGGACCACTGGCGGTCGACCGACCGATCGACCGGACCATATCTCAGTCAACCGGGCGGTCGATCGATGTTCACAGAACGCGCACAAGGCTCTGGCCATTGGGTCGGTCGACCGCACGTGCGGTCGACCGATCCAGTGAGACTCTCTCTAGATCTGGCCCTGGTCGACCAACCAAAGATCTCGCTCTCTAGTCCTGGCCGGTCGACCGATAGGCAATTTGCCTTGGGGCGGTCGACCAACCGGTCGACCGACAGACCATTCTGGGCCTGTTCTGGACCCCAATGGCTATATTTTGGGAATCCTATAAATATGGGTTCCCTTGGCCTGTT